>NW_010583746.1:104223-144436 GCF_000705375.1 Tinamus guttatus | reverse complement strand
GTGGAGGAAGTGCCGCTTGAAAACTAACCAGCTCTCTTGGGCCCCACTTCCTTCCAGAGCTCTAGCCCATGGGATTCTTCCGAGGAGGTCTCTGAAGAGGCTAAAGTTGGCCCTCCTGAAGTCCATCATTGCAAGGCTACTTACAGCCCTGCCACCTCCACGTTGGATCCTGAACTCCAACGACTCATGGTCACTGCAGCCGAGGCTACCCCCCAACTTCACATCTCCTACAAGGCCCTCCCTATTTGATAGCACGAGGTCCAGTAGCCCACCTCTCCTCGTCGGCTCCTCCACAACCTGCGTCAAAAAGTTATTATCGACACTCTGCAGGAACCTCCAGGACTGCCTGTGCCTGGCTGTGTTGTCCTTCCAGTTGATGTCGGGGTAGTTGAAGTCCCCCATGAGAACCAGGGCCTGTGACCGTGAGGCAATATCCAGCTGCTTATAGAAGGCCAGATGGTATTCAACTGTTTGTCTAAATATCATTAATTCATCTTCCAGCGCATTGCAAAGCAGCTTTGCAATCAGGAGTACACACCTGGAAAGCAGAAGCCACTCAGGCCTCAGAGTAGCTTGGGTGAGGTGAGCAACTGAGCAGTATTCACCCAGAGGAAACGGGCAGCTTATCTCACTGCCTTCATGGAAAGGCCCTTCTCATACAGTAAGACATTTTGTGCTTACTTAATCTTTTTTTTTTTTTTTCCCCAAATGATCATGGTACGCACAGAGTTATTACAAGCCGAAGCAACAGGAAAGGTTTATACTTGGCCTAGCCTCCATGTACACTTTTGCTGCGCACAAAACCAGTGGCCAAACAGGGAGTCCCAGAGCTGCTGTTCACACACAGCTGCTATTTAGTTTCCATCGTCTCGCTCTCACGCTGAGCAGGCTTTACTTTAAATCACCAGTTCAGACTACACATCCCTATCAGCAACAGATCCCTTCGCGCACAAGAAGGCTCTAATCACTGCCCGGAGAGCGCCAGAGCCGCCAGGCGGCCCTGGAAGAGCTGCATTGGCACCGGCAGCCCCTGCACTGCAAACACTGCTCCTGGCGCTTCAGCTGGCAGAGCCCCAGCACCCCCGGCACAAACCAGAGCTTCACTGGCCACTTCTGCTCCACAAAACAGTTTTTCTGTTTTCTTTCTATTTTTTTTTTTATTTTATTGGGCCCATCTGCAGATTCCTGGTGCAGTAACTGGCAGTTACAACCAATACAGAACCGCTTGCTCCCTCCAGCTCCCTTAGCAAACTGATTTCAAGAAAGTACAAATAAATATTTTGTATAAAGTTTGGCAACTCCAAGAATAACAGCTTCTCTTCTTACACTTTCATTTAAGAAGCAAACATGGAAAAGCTGACAAAGAGCAAAGCGAACCGTCGCTTGACTAAAAATAGGCATGCTTTTGCTAGAAACCTGAAAACCACAAAAAGTGTTTCCCAGGAAAGTAATTTAATACACAGTAACTAATTTGGGCAACTGCTGTAAGGGGCTTTCAAGATCTCTTGGGCCCAAATCCTCAGTAGATTGCAAACATTTAACTTCTATGGCAGGAAGTAGGATACATGCCACTAAACAATTCTATTAACACTACTGCAAGCTTCCAGCAACAGGGAAGACAATTTTCACTTTTCTATAATTTTATTTGCATACATAAGACTTCATTATAAAAGAAATGGAAAAGGAAGCCAAGATAACAGACTGCATAAGTTTCATAATAAAAAAGTTCTTCAAGCAGAAACAAAATACTTACAAATTAGGTAGCTAACCCTGAAGATCAGTAGCCTATGTTAACAACTACTACTGTTTCGTAGCTCACTCCCAGACACTCACTCTGAGGAAAATTTAAAACAAAATTATTTTCCCCTTGAGTATTTCTAAGTACTTCTCACATAATCTTTCCATCAAACATCAGCTTATCCACCTAACTTTTACAATGAAGCTTTCTGGACAAAAGAACCCAGGTTTAGAGGTTGAACGCCAGAAGTGCTGCAATATAAAAGTTTCTCAGATGACTCGCACAACCCTTGCAAATGATTATTTCTCCTGCAGTCAGCCTGTGCATTGTTTTCCTTCCCAGACATTGCATTAAGACAACTTTCCTCTTATTTTTTAGTTTTTTTGCCCCGCTCCTTGCATTAAGCCAAAGCAGGGGGCTCAACTGGGGCTCACTCCAAGGTACCAACCTACAAAGCACCAGTGTCCACCACACAGCTGAATCCTATTGCTTCTCAGTCCAAGTTTCTAACCAGGGACAATTCAGCGCTGCTTCAGGTGTTCACAGAGTCTCTAGCCAAGCACAACTGTTCATTTAAGCCAGCCACTACTGGTTGCTAGAAAGAATACAGATTTTCTTTCAGCCCAAAGTCAGTCTCTTACTCACTTTAATTCATGCTCAAAGATGGTAGCACTGATATTTTAGCAAGCTGTAGTATACAAGCTGCAGATATAACTTTTCACTTATCCTGTGTTAAATACTTTCTTGCAAACCTAATAATAAATGCATGCCTTCATCTTAAATCCTTCTGAAGAGTTCAAAAGAGGAATTTAGCTCAAAAAGCAGAAACTACAGTAGACATTTGCTTTAGCTTTTCCTCACTCTTCCCAGTTGGCAGTGTAAATTGTCTCAGCCCCATCTGTGAAGCTGAGAATCAGCTAAGCTGTAATATTTCCCCATCCACACTTACACTTTTTAGCACATTCTAGAATAAGCATGAATTTATATTTGTGATAGTTATCGAGCAATACTGGCAATCTGAAACAAGGGAGGGTTGTGTTTTCTTTCACCGCACTGGCAAACAGGCAGTACCTCAGTAGGTTTTCTACAGGCAAAGACATTTCACTTGAGCTGCATATCTCTCCATTGATTTAAATGCAGCTAGTGATATTAAACAAGAAAATGCATTAGATACATGTCAATCAGCAGAGCCTAATGAAATTTAGCCCAGAAGGTAGTAGAGGAGGAAGCCAGAGAATCTCTTCAAGGAGCACAAAGGAAGGAGCACAGTTTCAGAAGACCCAGAAGAACAGAAAAAGAATTTTGATTTTTTTCCACTCAATTTCTTAAGTCTAGAATATAATGTTTTTATTTAAGTCTGAAACCTGTTTTATAGACGTCCATCTTAAAATCCCCCAAATGTACTGTAACAAATTAATAAGCAATCCGTTTTTAAGCATTTCAAGCTGATAAGCACTAACTGGATCTGCGAGCCTACTGGATTAAATGGAAAAGAAAGGAACAGATAAAGTTTATCTTGATTTCAGTCACGCTCTTGACACAATCTCACATGACAACTTACTACAAAGTAACTGAAAGAGATAAATCTACATCATGACAGATTAATGTGACTCACTGTTAATAGTCCAGACAATCCAGCCAAGAGTCTTTTTCAGAAGACCATTTTGGAGATGCTGCCATTTAATGCTTTCATTAAGAGGACGGCAAACAAGAGAGCACACTTAACGTGCTTTAAAGTCATATATTGGTATGATGAAATTCAATGGTAGAAAATAACATATATACAACTTACAAAAAAAAAGTACAACTTCAAAATGTTAAAACAAATATGGGAACTCAGTAGACAGAAAAATATATTATACTGGCCCAAAGCTAAGAGTGGACCCTGTGGTGCTATCTCAAAACTGGTAAACGCTCTGCACAGCAGCTTCAGGATTGCTGTGCTGTAGACAAGGGCTCAACAGTGACGGGGTCTTGGCTGTAGCCACCGCTCCCACTTCAGCATCGTGCCTCAAGGTAGACAGGAAGCAGTGGGTCGGGAAGGCAGGAACAGCCCTGGCAAAAATATCAGATTACACAGCAGGCAACTGAAGATTCAGCATGACATTTGAGAGCAGCCTTCATAAATGGCACAGATTGAAAAAAAGATGGAAGCAATTTTTGCCTGAAGTCACAAAATAAAAAACAAGAACAACTTTAAATTGACTGTGTCAACTTAAAGCCAGGAATATTTAGAAAAATGTGTTATGGAGAAAAAAAAAAATCCAGCTTTACAAATAAACAAACAATGGAACCAGATACATAAGAACAATTATGCAATTTGGATCTTTAAAGGTTTTTAAAAACTGTTTAAACAAACACCTCTATGACATGGCCCAAGCAAGTTTGGCCTCGCCTGAGGAACAGAGAATGGAACAGAGCCCCACAACCACATGTTGTGCCCAGCCACTGGGCCTCACAAACAGCACCTCACCAGGTTAGTAAAAATTATATAAATACTCATTTGTACTAATTACTAGTGCTAGCTTGACAGCATCTGATCAAAAGGGGAAGCGAAGCACAAGAAGAAAAGCAAGCAGATTGCAACACTAGGGAGGAAGCATTGGGGACACTGCAGACCAGACAGGCATCGGGGCAGGAGTGCTCGGCCAGGCTTACCTCTCCCCTATTGCTTCTTCAAGGGTGTCTGAGCGTAACCTGGGAGTAACCTGCGTAAAATGAGCTGTTGAGAAAGAGGTTTGTATAAAACCTGCAAAAAGGAGCTTTCTGCAGAAGGACATGCCTGTGGACAATGCCAAGTTCCTTAAATCAACTCACACCTCCAAACAAATCTCAACCGAAAAGACAAAAGGCTTTCACTCAATTTCTAAACTTCTCCAGAAAACATACTAATAAGCTCTTCTCAAGCCTCCTTCCTACCATGCAAACGCATCCTAGCACAAACATCTAGATATTTGCACTCAGAGTCCTCCAGAAGAATAAGAAGTGATGTCTGAGCAGATGTAAAGATAAGGGCAGCCTTCCAGGAGAGGCTCCAGTCCATAGTGAGAGCTCAGGACTTTTAAAGGCTCCAGATGTCACATCAGGCATAAGAGATGTGGCTTTAAAGCACTTCCCACACCATCTCTCCCTCAGCCCATACCATGGCATGGTGAGTGAGGAAGGTTTTATACTAGGCACTTACCTGTGCAGGGATCACAGGAAACATGATTAGAAAATAAATAAATAAATAAATAAACCAACATCATATCCTTCTAGGCCAAAGCTCAGCAGACGGCAACCACCTCGATACATTGCAAGCAAAACCCAATCCTGTTTGATGCACGAA
Source organism: Tinamus guttatus (assembly GCF_000705375.1). The sequence continues at coordinate 139,370 of NW_010583746.1, read as the reverse complement.
CAGGCAGAAAGCCATTTTGTGCACAGGGGTACTTGCCCATCTAAGTGGATGACATCTGTGCAGTTGTACAAGATGGGAAGCACACCCACTGCAGAACAAGAGCAGGGATGGAAGTCAGTTTCATCAACAAATGTTTAAAAAACACCATCAGGATGTTTAAAAAACAAATACAAAACCACAACCCCACATGCTTGCAACTTAGTTCCCAAGTTTGCATCTGAACTCTGAAGGAAGCAGCAAATTGAAGCACAACAAAGTGTTTTTTAATTAAACATGCTGCAATTTTTATGCACAGAAATGTGATTTTCCATGTCAACACTAGTGACTTACAGCTGTTACTAGAGGAACCAGTATACTTGAAATGCTGCAAAGTCATGTACTAGAAAAAAGAAACTCTATAAGAATATGGAAAATAAGGTGTTAGTCACATTAGAAGACACAGTGGAGGAGGACACAAGAATATTGTAATGCTGTTATTAAAAGGGTCAAACAAGACTCCACAATATATTATATGCGTAAAAAGTTACATGTTAAAACAGAGAAAAAACAGTTTAGATACTTGTGCTATATCTAACTTTTAAATATAAATAATTATGAGATTAAAGCGAGATGGATAGTGCCTAATTTCATGTAACAACAGACATTTCTAGATTTGAACAACTGTAAAATTGCAATCAGTACCTTATGACATCTGAAATAATTTTGGTATCTACTATTATCATCATCTTCTACAAATTCAAAATACTGAGTCCACAAATCAACATTTTCCCAAAAGATTTAGGACTCTTCTTGAAAATACAACTGACCTAAATAGCCAAGACTATACAAAGACCAAAACCAAACTGGGCAAGTTTCTTTTTCTTAGTAAGATGAAAACATTCCTCTCTCTTTTTGAAAGCCATATAGTTTAAGACTCCACAGAAGCAAGATGACCATTACTTAATCAATAATATTAAAGGATTATTTTTGACATGATTGGCCTCCTATCCTCCCAAAGGAGGTAAGTAAGCCTCCAAAGGTCCAGCGTAGTGTGACAAAGATGATTAAGGAACTGGAGCATCTATCATCTGAGGAAAGACTAAGTGAGCTGGGCTGGTTCAGCCTGCAGAAGAGAAGATTGAGATCTGATCAGTATGTACAAGTACGTGAGGGGAGAATGTAGGGAGGATGGGGCCAACCTCTTCTCCATGGTGGCCAATGACAGGACAAGGGGTAATGGGTGTAAGTTGAAACACAGGAAGTTCCACCCTCATGTGAAGAACTTCTTTCCTGTGAGGGTAACCGAGCCCTGGAACAGGCTGCCCAGAGAGGATGTGGAGTCTCCTTCTCTGCAGATCTCCCAAACCTGCCTGGATGCCACCCTGTGCCATGTGCTCTGGGTGTTCCTGCTGGAGCAGGGGGTCGGACTAGACGATCTCTAGAGGTCCCTTCCAACCTTAACAATTCTGTGATCTGTGAAAGAGAAGTTAATATACTCTTCTATGGGAATGAAGAACTGTGGAAGAACAGCTTTGCAACATTTAAGTTCCTTAACCTGGGGCAAAAAGACAAGGGGCTTTTCTGGCCAGTGTCACTCCTAACTCAGCATGGCAGAACCTCAGTACAGCTGCAGAAATACTGCATGCCTGTCTATGCATCCCTGTTCATTTTTCAATTCGTTCAGTGTTTTATCCACAGCTCGATCACACTGAACAAGCATGTGCCCCTCTCTCCCCCAATACTTGTCATCAAAAGAAATTTTACTTGGAAGAAAAGTTGCAAAGGGAGAAGTTCTCTAGAACACTCTTTTTCCCCCAAAGGCTGGGATGCTCCTCTCTGCATTCCAAGCAGTACACCAGCACCAAGCAACTGGCGCACCTGGAGATACCCAGAGAAGGTTTGATAAATGAACAAAATTACTAACTATATGTACTAAAAAATATCTAGATCATCTGACTTTTATTTTGATGAACCAGAACAAATACATTAAAAGTACTTCTGCTTGATGGAAAAATCAGAGAATACTTGCCACAAAAGCTTTTTGTGGAGATATAAATTAGTGTCTGATTCGGTTAGGAGAAACAGCTATTTACTTTTGTCAACAAAAAAATCAGCCTGAGACAAATGCTTAAATTAAGCAATGTAACCTACAAAAATTTCTGTATGCTCCCCTTTGAAATTGGTAATCCAACCATCAAAAAGTATACATTGAGAACAGAGCCTCGATTAAAAGAGCTGGGAAGAAAAGGGGAAAAAATAAATAAAAATAAATTATCACTTTAAATATGGGTACAGCAAGGATTTAAACTACTCAAAACATTGCTTAGGATTTCTATGCAAATGCTTTTACCTCCTTTTTTTTCCCCCCCCCAATCATAATGCAAATGATCCCATGAAAGAAACTCTTCCAGTGGGACCTTATTCCTTGGTTATTGTGAGGACTTCCAGCTTCCTTCCTGCACTCCGCCAGATCCCATGACTCAGGTCGGGTGGCTGACCTGGAAAATTCTGCCGCGTGTGATAAGAGGCTGCACTTCAGCAAGGACACAATAGCTGCCCAGGCTTCAGTGCCCAGAAGCAGCGCAGACGCGGAGGCAGAGCAAGGCTCTCCTTCCCTCATTTGAACTCGCTCAGCTGGCACAGGATCTCTTTCCCACTCTTGCAGTCCCTTGGGTCCCTACAAATCAAGACCAAAACAGGACCCAGCTGTTTCGGCTTGTTGTTCAAGCCTATTCAATTACATTTGAAGGGATGAGTATTTCCTGGCAAAACTTTCCTCTGGGACACCTACTCATGTGAGCAAAACACAGGGATTGATCAGGTACCTCCAGCAATGGCAGAGCTGGGTCTGCCACTTCACACTGGCCGCATGAAGAAGGTGTTTAAAGATTTAAGAAGATACAACTCAGCAGAAAGTAACTGTGATTAAGCTCCAGCAGATGAGTTAACACAAGGAAAACTAACAAACTCATCATAAAGATGTGATCATTCTGTCCAGCAGTTAGGATTGAAAGATCTCTCTGCCACTCAGTTTAAGACCTGAAAGTCAGATTTATAAGTGAGGTATTATTAACACATTGTCATTATACTCCATTATGCTAAGCTTATACGTTAGGTGCAAGATGAACAGTTATTAGAGAATATACACAAAGCACCTGTGTTAGAGTTGGGGATGCCAGTGGTAAGTAATTATTTGAAATTCAAAAACATTTCTGGTTTTATGTTTGCTAGTAAAGACCCAGAGCTACATGTGCTTCAGAATAAAAGGGATCAGACTATCATGTCTGTCTGCCTGTGAATAGACAGGAGAATATAACCTAAAACCACAACCAAAGCAATATTTGGAAAAAATAAAAAAATTAAAAAAACAAAAATAAAATCCCTACTCCCAAATGACTCTAGTTGTTTGAGTCTAAACAAAGGATGAACACAAGTTCACTCACTCTACCCACGCTCTGAGCGACTGTAGACAGAGTTTGTGACGGCTCCTCTGAACACTGAGCGCAGCCAACACACGAAGCCGCTTCCAGGAATGGCAGGGCAGATGTTTGGGATGCAGCCTTCCAGGATGGGAAACCATTTTCCTATGGAAGTTCATAACAGTAACTCACCACAAGCCATCTTGTGGAAGCACAAAGAAACCATAAAGAATAATACTACTACTAATAATAATAATAATAAAAAACAGCAGGAAATCCAAATACTGACAGCAAGAAAAAGCCTCCCAGCCAGTTTTTCTCAAACTCCTACAACCCACTCGCTCTAACTGATACAACACAAATCCTCTGGTAATGCTGTAGCACACTGCTACAGGCAGTGTTTTCTCCTAAAAAACAACAAAACAAAAAACACTTGAAATTACTATGTTCACAATTATGCCCATTCCACATGTGCATAGACTTTTACTGTAATGGCATAGGAGTTACAGCATGTCTGCACACTTAATAATTTAGTTTCCTGTAATACAAGTTAGATTACTCCAATAGATTGCTGCATCCTTAAAATATTTCAATAAGCTTTTACCAAATATTTCTGTGAACTGCATGTCTTTGGTCTACTGTCAAGGAGGACTTGGACCTGTAAATTAATTTGTACTCCACATATCACAGCTGCAGTTATGTTAACATACAGAACAGATCCACAACTAGATCCTCAATCCTGAAAACGCTCAAGCTCATTGACTAGACAGCACTTTGGCAGCAGTGCCTCCATGCTTAGTGGTATCTAGTTGCAGTCATGTATGCGGTGCTAAAATCCAGTTAAGACTCAATGAGCTACAGATTTTCACCTAGAGTTTGGCCCTCAATTTTTGTCAGTTCTCCTGGGAGCCTTGAAATTGCACTTGTTTAAAAATCTTCCTAGTTGCAGCTCTACAGAAGGAAAGGCCTCACAACATTAAAGAAAATTTTAGCTAGTACTAAGAAGCCATGTTCCAAACTGGAAAGTTTGCCCTCCTAGAACTACTACATTTTACGCAACTGAATTGTTGTAGTATCTGGAGAAAGATGATTTTCTCCTGAATTATACCATGTATAAAGATCTAATGCTAACATGACACAGAAAAGTTCGAATGCCAAACAACATGCCAAGAATCCAGAATGAGGAGTGACCAGTTGAAGTCTCTGCTTCCTTCCCCAGTTTCAGCTTGATCGACACCTTTCCCACAAACACAAGAACAAGAGAAAAACTAACATGGAGAAAAAAAAAAAAAAAAAAAAAGGCAGCCCAAGGCTATTAAACACAAAGGAACCATCCCTGGGGCTCGGAAAACACCCAAGTTGAAACTCCGCAAGAACAGGCAGGAGAGCGAGCGTCTCCTGCCAGTCCCATCCGGCCTCCCCCAGCATCCACAACCAGCCTTTTATAAGACACCCAACTTGCAGATAGCTGCCCTTGGAGGAATCAAGGGCTGAAAGGGATTTTGTACTTTTGCAATAAGTTTATAGTATTTTGAGGGTGTGTCTCACATTACTAGTTCATGAAACAGCTTCTGTCTTTTAGGAGATAAAAAATGTAACAGCTTCCAATTACTTTCACCTTGAATTTAAACACGAAAGCATTAAACCAATGACTACAAGCAATTTAAAACACAATCTTCTCTTTCTACTCCACACACCACCTGCCAAAGAAAAAAAAAAAAAAAAAAAGCCTCTCAAGCACAACCTGTCTGGGAACTGAACAGTTATGGCAAGGAGAACTGATGTGTTTTAACTACAGAAAAACGAAGCATCAAGCCTGTGCGGTAATGTTTATTTGCAGGCTGGAGTGAAGCAAGCAGACAAAAACAAATAAGAGACTATTCCTGGAGGAACAAGATTTCATTGCCTTTGCCCACAAATAGCTAGTGGCAGGGAAACCAAATCCTTTCAAGGAAAGGAAGGGCAAACTGGATACTTCTTGAATATCTCCCTACACAAAGGCTTGGAAATAAATGACTTTAGTAATAAAAACTGTTCAAATATGTATGCATATTATACTTTTTTTTTCCCCTTCCTTTTTAATACCAGAGAAGCTGGATACTAAACTTCTGATTCATAAACTAAAACACTGCTACCATGAAAAAATGTAGAATATTGAGAACACGCTTGATTCAAAGCGGTCTCACACACTCTACTCTTCACATAATAGAAAATATTTTATTTTGGAAATTAAGATCCTAAGACTGAGTAAAAGCTGGTAAATCATCTGAAGCTATACTTTCAATAGAGCAAGGTCCATTCACTTTAAGCAAGCAAATGGCTTTTTAATTAAACATTTAGAAATACACTGATTTCCCAATTTTCAGTACTCATGCTGCTGTATTCTGGAAGACAAAACAAAACAAACAAGAAACACACTTACATTGAATTATATAAAACAAACCAACTCAAAAGATTAACCTATTTGGCCACCTAGATTTTTAAGCTAATCACAAGAGAAAATTAAGCTTCTTTAAATATAGTGTTGGACTACACACAATATTTATGGCTGTTAGGAATTTACTTGCATTTATAGACTTCTGTGAATTGCTGTAGTGCCCGTGTTATCATGGGGTCCTGTGCCTAAACTGCTACACATCTGCCATGGGTACACACAGTCTGTAGGTACCTGGGTGCTTACACTGATCAAACCTGAGAAGAAAGTTAAAGCCCTACAAAGGGCACACGAAGAAGTATATTTCTCAAACCTCATCTCAGACAAGACTTCTCTTACTGCACAAGTGCAAAATTCACTAAAGGGTCAAGCACTTATCGGACCTCACAATTCAGCATAAAATCAAAAACACTTGCTCTAAAGTTGGGAAAGAGAGAGACTGTATATCTTCATGGCATCCTGGGGTGCATTAAGAGGAGTGTCTCCAGCAGGTCGAGGGAGGTGATCCTGCCCCTCTACTCAGCCCTGGTGGGGCCGCATCTGGAGTATTGTGTCCAGTTCTGGGCCCCACAATACAAGAAGGATGTGGAGCTGCTGGAGAGAGTCCAGCGCAAGGCCACAAGGATGATCAGGGGCCTGGAACATCTGCCCTATGAGGAGAGGCTGAGGGAGCTGGGCCTGTTCAGCCTGGAGAAGAGAAGGCTGAGAGGGGATCTAATCAGTGTCTATAAGTACCTCAAGGCAGGCAGTGAGGAGGATGGTGCCTCTTTTCACTCTTTTCACCTCTTTTCAGTGGTGGCCACCGACAGAACTAGTGGAAATGGCCACAAACTGAAGCATCAAAAGTTCCACAGGAACTTAAGGAAAAATTTCTTGACCGTGAGGGTGACAGAGCGCTGGAACAGGCTGCCCAGAGAGGTTGTGGAATCTCTCTCCCTGGAGATCTTCAAAACTCACCTGGATGTGACCCTGTGCCATGTGCTCTAGGTGACCCTGCGTGTGCAGGGAGGTTGGCCTATATGACCTCTAGAGTTCCAACCTTAACAATTCTATGCTTTAACTCATACCAGTATAAAGGTTACACTATGAAGGGAAAAAAATACTTTGAAGAGGTGCACATTTACATGCAAAGTCATCATGCCTTCAAGTCTCCCGATCAGGAGTATTTTGATGCACTTAAATATTTTTGTGTCACTTTATCCTAAAAAACTGTGTAAACTTTCTTGTGTTTCTGCTTCCCCTGCCTCCATTCAATTACGTTTCTTGAACATAAGTATAAACATCTATTTTCAGTTTTTTTTTGATATAATCTTCAGAACTCTTACTAGTTCAGGTTTTTAGGAATTTATCACAAGTTTCATCCCATGCATAATCAAAAATTTCTCACTGTTTGCTCCCTCTGCTCGCAGAAAGCAAGCAAAATTTCTCATCTCTATATCCTGCCCTGAGTTTTTAAGTAGCAATACCTTGTTGGAGTCAGAACTGTTAAACAGTATGGGAAATACAGCAAAGGTCATGGTTCCTGCTACCCAACATGGCCATTTGAGAGGACAGTACAGATTACATGAACATCTTTTTTTTTTTTTTACAACTTTTTTTCTATAACTACTTAGCACATCTTGAGAGAAATGGGGACAGAAGAGCTTGGGAGTGCAGGAAATATGTTTATGGGTTTGGATTTCCCTCTGCTCTCATACTTACATGGTATTAGCATATCAATGTTTATGTACTGTGCATTAATAACTAATTAGAGGAGGGCAAACCAAAACAAACGGAGAGTGCCTTCAGCTTAAATGCTGCGCCTGGTATCCAGCTGACATAATCCAGCAGTTTCATCAATTCCAAGTCACAGCTTATGTTCTAGGATCGCATTTAAAAACCATTATAGTCAAGTTGCCCTATTCTGTTGTTGTTGGGTTAACACAGGACCACACAATACGTTCTGTGATTAAATTATCTCTGAAGTAGTTACAAAAAGAGGGGTCGACTCTGGAAAGCTTTAAGCTATGCTAGACACCAGGAATTCATGTGGCTATTTTGTCCCTTAGAACTGCACAACTGAGTGTCAATGTCTGCACTGATTTTTCCCTCTCACCATCTCACCATCTCCAGGTTTTGCACAGAGAGAAAAAAAAAAAAAAAAAAGCTCTAATAAGACAGTGTAAAAACCTCCCTACTTTTTGTGGTGAAGCAAGACCAAATCAAGACTTTTCCAAAGCCAATCTAGACTAGTCAGCTAGATAAATCTCCAGGGCAGTCTTGAACAACTAGCAGAGCCACCCACACTCCCACCAAGGAAGCTCTGGCCCACACTGAGAAACTCAATATTCAGCTGCCATAAATCTGCCAGCAAACAGCAGGCTTCTTCCCCAAGCCTAGTGCTGATGGCAACAAATCATCCTGAATTCCCAGCGTTGTGCTGGTGCTTAAGGGCGTTTTTTGCTGGTACCTAAAGGGAGGAGGGAAACCAACAAAATTCTCAAAAGGCAGCCTCAAAATCCCTCTCATTCAAGACCGAGATTTTAGCAATCTCGGTATTTAATTTCCATTGTTTCTAGCTTTTCAGTTTCGTTTGAGGAGCTGAAAAGCAATGCATTAAAAGATGCAGCTATTTAGCTAGGCAGGGAAGGGCGCACTATTGTTGTTAGGATCACAGTTGGGATAAACAGCCAATTTGCGGTACACACCGGTAGAGCACTTCCACCCCCAAGCCTTGAGGTCAACCCTCTTCCATTCATAATATTTGTGTTGGACCTAGCAAACACTTTACATTGCTGGTCTCTAAGAGACAGTGAGAATTATGGGAACAGAATTTAAAGAAAAGCCCTAAGCTCACGTTAAATCAACATTTCCCAAACTAAAGTGCTTAATATTGCTATCCCAGCTGGTCCCTACTCCCTCCTTCCTCTCTCCTACATAGACTCCAAGTAACTTCCCAGAGGAAAGGCAAGGGATGGGGAAGGGGAGCTCCACTGATGTATCCCAACCACCCAAGCAGATGAACACTGCCTCACTGAACAGCTAGGGATCGATATTCTGCACTAGCTCAAGATACACGAGAGCTTGGTTTCCTGGCTCAGTTTAACAGCCCTCGCAACACGCTGCTCCGAGGCTGCCAACATCCAGCAAGTCACACCTGCCAACAGCCAGCAAGTCACACCCACACACGACGCAGGGTGCTTTTGCCCATGTCCCCAGGCCCATGGGTTAGGGACCACTCACTCCCAGGATACCAGTACCCTGAGGGCTAATCATTAGGCTAAAGGCACCTCAGCCTTTCCTGCCCCTTTGCCATCCCTGCTGGTTTCACACCACCTCACACGCCTCTTTGCCAGCGTGGGCAGATTGCCCTCCTCAGCTGCTTCCCATCGCCACAGCTGTCACTGCCATCACTTCAGGACAGCAGCACACACAAACACACATATTGCAATATAAGAGTTATGTTCCCAAAACGGTTTCTTCCTTCCTCTGCCCTTTTATTCCAGGGTTATGTTTATTTCACTAATTTATAAATCAAAATGCACAGTGTTTTGTAACTGTGTTACACACATGGGAGGACAGAGATACATTCCAATAATTCTATGTCTTTTCCTAGCTTAACTTGATATTAAATTAAAGTACTTATGCTCCAGCAGTTGAAAGGAAAATCCATAGCTTGATCTAAAGTTCATCTGCCCCTTCCTTCAGGAGATTTGAAAAGCAGCAGACATCCAACAGTAGTATCATGCCTCAACGTCACAGAAAATCAGGTCTCAAATTAAAATTAACCAAACCAATCAAATATTAAAATGACGAAAATCTTGCAGTTGTTATATCCTGAACACAGGGCAAGATGCAGACTATGGCTGATCAATGATAGAGGGGCAGTACTCAAGTAATTCTAAGTGTGTTGTCAGAAGGATGGTCTCGTTCTCTGCTCATATCCTGCATTCCCTATTTTTGCCAGCACTAGCAACCCAATGAGCTCTGTGCTCCACCTCCAACACTGAGGAAACCCTCACACGTGTGTCTCTGTGCCTCCCAACCTTGCAAAACTTCTCAAATTTATCATGCGCATGGCATATTCTTTTTTGTTCTGTGAGTATATTTGTATTTGGCAATTTCTCTCCAAATAGAAAAAAAATCAAAGTTTTCATCAACAAATTCTCACCAGCAATATTTCCATCTACTTCTAGATCTTTGGTTTGAAATGAATAGATAAGTAAAAAATACACAAGATTACTCATTTCAGAAACTGCTATCCATTCTGTTTGTGTTTTGTAAAAATAACTATTTAAAGTCAAAAGTACAGTGCAGTCTTAAAGCAAAGACAGTGTTTTGCTAATACAAAACTTAGTGATAGAATTAGAGATTAAAACTAGCTTCAGCCACAGGATTTCCTGTGGTTGTGTCATTACTCTTCAGCCACATAATCAAGTAAATGCAACTTCCTATGGCAAACCAGGAGGAAGCAAGGAGGAACTTTCCCATCCATCAACCAATATTACATAAAGAAAGTACAAGCCCTGGGGACATCATAGGTTAGAAATGGTGTTTTCTGCAAAGCACATTTAGATTTGATGAAAACAGAGAAACAAGACAAACAATGACTGCACATTAACAAAGCATCTGTTATTCATGGTAAAGAGAAAAAAAAAATTGCAAGCCCTGGAATGGAATGCAGCACATCCTTCAGTTTAAGTGCTTCAGTGAACACACAATAAATAGAAATTACATAGTCTGGATATTTGTAATCTGAGGAATCTGATTCAGTCTACACGAAAATGAGTAAAATAATACTAGGCAGTATCAGATTAGCAGGGTTTATAAATTAGCCATGAAAATACGCATTTTGTGGGTTCCCCGAATAATCATGACATCTAAGACCCTGAACTAATAATAATAAATAAATAAATCAAGAAACAAACTGCAAATATCTTTACGCTTTCTTCGGTACTATAAGGTGTACCTCAGTACAGAGGAGGCAGAAAGGCAAGAGAAGAGTGGGTACGCAAGTGCTTTGTGGTTAGCATGATGTGACCTGGGGATGCAAATGGGTATTGAAAAGGCAAGTTAAAAAAAAAAAAAAAAACACCACCGTAAATATCTCAAACATGGCTTAAGAGCAGCATCCACATCCTGGAGTGTAACAATTGTTGCATTACTCAGACCTGATTTTAACAGAATTCAGTAAATAAGCATTTCCTAGCAATGTCCTGGGACAGGCTGTTTCTGTGTCCTCCCCAGCACACACCATACTGGTCACCCAAACCAGCACCATGATTATCGCAGCAATGATCACCACTGGAAGATACGCGGTATTTATAGCCTTGTGGCTTGGAATAAAGAGATTTAAAAAAAAAAAAAAAAAAAAAAAAAAAAAAACCACATACAAACACCAAGCTATTTTGCTTACCAGAAATGAGGAGCCGAGAAGAGCTCTGCATCTGCAAGCCATGAGGCAGAATCAGCCCGTACAGCTCCGTCCAATTTCACAGCTCATTTCCCAGAAGAGATGGTTAAAGTCCGTGCCAAATGGATTTCCTACAAGACAACACTTCACCAAGCTGTGCCTAACCCCAATACGCTCAATTTCAAAGTGCAGATGTGGCATCTCCACACACTTTGTTGCTGCCATTCTTGTTAAGGACGGACACTTCCCTTCCATTGATATTTCACCATCTTAGCAGAGAAACACGGGCTCCAGATTGCTGAGCAGGCATTTATGCTATAACTACGCAGTGACAGCACTTGACACGACCTGTCACGTAACACTTAACAACCACTCTTTTGAAAGAACCTGAAATTTGTAGCCCTTGCCGAGTTTTCCTCTGGCAAAAGCTTGATGGATACAGTGAATAACTTCATGAAAGGCTAGAAAGTGGTGAAAATCCTCAATGGCAAAGCAATGCACTGGAAGATATAAACCCAATAGGGTTTTTCCATTTCTAACTTCCACAATCCAAAGGAAATTAAAAGGCTTTGCCAGAAATGAGCAAAATCACCATAGTGACCAAGAAAAAGGAAGAATTAAATATAAACTACCTACTCATATTAATCTTTTATATAGTTTATATAAAGAATACAGGCAAGATTCTTTGTCATCTATTAAACTGTATTAAACTGGGAAGATTCCATATGCTTCCTCAAATTATTAAATTCTCTGATCAACACAGGATTTGGTAGGATGTCACCTAGCTACTACCAAAACCCTCACTGAATTTCCCCCACTGGGAGATCCCCAGCCAGCAGAAAGACCGGGTCCTGCTTTGAGATGCCTTCTCTTACGCCCCCTCCTAAAGGGGCTCTTGAACAATTCTCTACTGCAGTTATTTTCTTATTTATCTCAAACCTCACATTTATTGTGAGGTTTGCATCGACTTTTTTTTTTTTTTTCCCCCCAACATAAACAGAACGCCTCTGGAAATTAGTTATTTTTCGCATTATAGGTTGTAAATAATACCTAAACTCCGCTATAATTACAATGGCAAAGCCGTATTGTAGCCCAGAGCCAAAGAGCACTAGGAGCTCTGATCCAGATTCCGGAAAGCACGTGGTTAAGCACATCCTTAGTCAGGAAAGCGCTTAATGCTCTGAGTAACGGCAGCCATTGATTAAATCTCCTTACACCCTTCTTGGAAGTAACTCATTTGCGCTATAACTCGGGACCTTTTCTTCCCGACTGACTGCAATCCATAGGAGAAAGATCTCTTCATTTTCTATATTAGCAGCATCCAGCATGACTTAAAGGTGGCTCCGTGCCAGACGCTCCATTTGACAGCTGTTGCAGACCACGGAATAGCTAGCACATTTCTGGTGCCTAGTGTTGACAGGGATTACTTAAAAACAACTGTACTAGAAGAAATTGTTCTGCAGGCTATTCCTCGGCAGGGTTTTCATGAACACAGCTTGTCAGAGCAAGCGCTAATTTGTATTTCAAAACAACAGTGATTCCAGTAAACACAGCCTCTTTTTTTTCCATTATTATTATTATTCACACTTTTGAATCCAGTATTAATCTACTAAAACCGATGATGGAAAGGTAGTTCCAGCTTTCTTAGCATATTAATTTCAAATCCATAGTAAAGATTGATCACTCACTAGCACACAAAGCCAAAAACATTTCACACTATTTTCAACCAATTTCTTATTTAAGATATGTAAATGTTTAATTATTGTGTAGAAATAGATGCTTTAAAATATTGTATGTATCTTGCTCCCTCTCAAAAAAAAAGAAAAAGAAAAAAGAAAAAAAAAAGCTGCCACTGCAAACAGATTTTGTCTTATTTGTAGGCAAAGCAGTAACAGAGTTCACATGCCAAGTACTGTCCCTAAAGGGAGTTCAGTGCAACACCCACACACTTCACAGAGAAGCGCAAAATGGGCCAGTATGCCAGTATTACTTTCATCTGACCAGTTTGAGACCAAAGAACATCTCTTATAGATGTAAACCACCCATATAAATCTGAAAAATCCACACATATTATTCTAAATTATACCAGTTACTTACACACATTTATATCCACATGAACACTTTTTCTCTAGTATTACAGCCAGAAAAAACAGCTGAGAAACATGGAAATGGTCTTAAAATTCACACGGTAGCTTAACATTTCATCAGCTGTATCCTGTTTACCAGCAGATTATCACATAATGCAGAAGGGATAGACCAGAGAACAAAACTGCCTCAGTATTTAACAAGTGCTGGGGTTCAGAGCAATCAAGTGCTGCTTGGGCTAGAAAAAAACACCACCCCAGGACTAGTGGTTATACGGTCTGATACAACCTAGCCCAGCAAAGGCCAGTTCTGCCACCAGGAGAAGTGACACAGGTGCACAGGTGCTACACAGGGCTGATTTCGACTCCAGCAGTTGGAAACCCTCTGTCCTGGGACTGGAGAGGCAAGAATGGGGACTGAGAGCACTGGAGCTCCAGGTTACTCCGTGTTTGAGTATCCAGATGGGCAGTGGGCAGCATTTGGTAATTAGTATCGCTTATTTAATTCCACCCAAAGACCTGTTGTTAATCCCCTCCAAGAACAAGGACGCTTGAGTAGATGGAATTACACAATGGTCTGGATCCATCCTAAAAACTGTAATTTGCCCAGTATTAATTCACCATTAGTGTAGCCAAGTGAACCCTCTTGACTGCAGTAAAGTTAATTTTCAAACTCACACTTTTCACAGTTGAAAGCAACAGGTGAATATTAACATATTTAAATCTTAATCAACACGTATAATTACTTAAATTCTGATGGCTCAAACCTGATGTCACAAAAGACTTAACTGGAATAGGAAAGTATCAGTAAGAGCAACCCATCTTTCATTTATTTCAATTAATAGAGAACTTCTTGTACTCTTTGTTACAAACAGGCCTCCATAACTCTATTAGCTTATGGAACAGAACACATGGCTGTGCAATAACACTTATAATTTATCATCTGTCATCAGTAATTCCAGTCCTCTTGCCCTATACTGTTCTACTTCCCTAATTACAAACTTATGATGGGATCATTAACGCAGCATAATAAAGCTAATCTTGACACCGATTCTAGACCGTTTCTTCTGTTAATCTCTGTAAAAGCTCTGCAAATTTTAAATCAGACGGAAGGAAAAGGACTGCTGGCATTACAAGCAGGAGCCTTTTCTCATCTACACAGCAGCTGCAAGACAGCGGCAAAAAAGGCTTTTCCATCCTACCATGTAAAATATGCGTCTATCACAATATGCCAACACTGTTTTGCACCAAAGACTAAAAGAAACTCAGCTATGTGACACCTTGGTCAAACACAAGTAGCAACTTTGATTTAGAGAACGACAGTGAGAAAATTTTGCAGTTTACTTCACATTACACTCATCAGAAATAATAAATCACACCAAAAGACTGTTTTCGCTCTTTGATAATAGGAATTCATTTGCTATCATCAACCAATGTCCTCGGCCATGCTTCCAAAACCAAAAACATCCATTAAAGTACTTGAAATGAACCCAAGTAAATTCAAGCTCAAATATTTAATTACTTATCTTCCAACCCTGACCCCAGCAGCCACTTTTAAGGTAACTACAACCCATTTATGGAGCTCTGGGTGCAGTGTCCCATTCACAAGGCCGGAATCACCCTGGGAATGAGTGTGTTCAGCTACCTGAATACAGCACTCCAGGCCTTCCTAAAGAGGAAGGCACTCAAAGGAGCATTTAGAGACACACTTTGCCACCAAGTGGCTTCTGAATTAAAAATAATATGCACACACTTTCATAAATGATCCAAATTTTAAGTCACAGTCTTCACTGACCAAATATTTGGTCATCGAACTTCAGATTTAAAATAACAAAAATAATGAAAAAAAACCCTCCTCCCACAAACCCAACTGATGGCTTGTCCTATAAAAAAGTCACACTCCCAAATACCTAAAAAAGCATTCTCGTACTTTATTAAAATTTCTGAATAAGAGAGAGGGAGAGAGGAGGGGAAAAAAGAAAAAAAAGTGCAATTTCTGTTCTATCTGGACAGAAAAATATTAAGTTAGCAATAGCTATTAAATAAATTCCCATTTGTTTTTCACAAAGTATGACAGTGTTTTTTACATTTTTCTATTGGTTTGTGCTTCATTCTCACAACTATCCATCTCCGAAAGATTTCCATGCAAAAAGCACCAAGAAATAAGTAAAACTTTCATTAGCAAATGACTAAACCCAGCAGAACGGCCCTTTCTCCTTCCTTATAGTAACTAGAAAAGAGAAATCTCTCAGAAGAACAATTTTAAAACACTATTTAATTAAAAGGCTTCTGCAGGATACCAGTCATATCTGAGCAGAGTGGCTTTTTTTGTAAATATTATGAATCAGGCAATGACAACATTTGCTTAAACTCAAAAGGTTTGTTCAAATCTATTAAACTACTATCTTTGAATACAGAGAAAGGAAATGAACTAGAGTGGAGTGGGCATTAGAAAAATATTAAAACAAACAAAAACTTCTCTACCATATTATAAGCTAGCTGAAATAAGTTTTCATCATTTTTAAAAATTTTGTTTCTTAAGGCTTTCAAACAACTAGATTTCCTTAAAACATTTTACTTACAAAATATCAACACCAGAACAATTACTGTATCACTTGGGTAAAACTGCATGAGATTATCAGTGAAAACAGAGCACACTGTGTATCAAAACAGAGCATTTCTCTGGTGCTTTTGCCAGAAGCAGGCAAAATACAGGGGACTAACTCAGGTAGTGCTTTGGTGAAGGACCTCCTTCCACGGCTGTCAGAAAAAGAAATAAGATAGTCCCACATTATATTACTAATTTATGGCTACCAGTACTAAAACACTATATTTCCTATCAGTTTTCCACAGCACATCACCTCATATAGCTCTTGACGAGCATGTACCTACTGCTGCCTACATTGTGCATTTTTGCAGGAAAAGCAAACGTAAGCATCGGGCACCAGACTAGTCTCAAACTTGAGAGCAGGTACTCCCATCAGACACTGCACAAAATAAAACATATGACTGGGTCACTTCTTTCCTCTTTTAAATAATCCTGTTATGTTAAATCAGTGCCATGAAAATGTACTCTTTCAGAAGCCATTAAGGGGATAATTTCCCCACACCCTACAAACCTACCAGCTGACCGCAGAAAAGGAGCTTTTCCAGGTTCCAGGCTACTTCTCTGGCTCTCCTGAATTCACTCTTCAATAAAATCTGCCCTGACTTACCCTGCTAGATCTGCTAAGTGGTTTGCATCCTTCTGCACCAACCAGGCAGCTTCAGCAAGAACTTTTTTTTGCTCCTCACCCAGTGTAATTCCACCATCAGTTTCTCTTCAGGGACAACAGTGCCTGTACTTTAAATATAGGCTGGCAGACAGGAACTCTATGGATCAAGTATTCAGTAGCTGTATTAATGCACCATGTTTCTGATATAGCCTGGAGAGACCTAGGAGGAGGCAACAAACACTTTATCCAAAGAAATCTCAAATCTGAAGCAAGGTAGACGCTGGGCAGGCATCTAAGATTTGGATCTGGAAAAGATGGCAGTTGTGAATCAATGGGATCAAGGTATCATTTAAATAATAGAAGCTGACAAAGAATAGTAATATGGAAGCACAGTTTAAGGAATTACACATATACTGTTTCAGGTTCCTTTTCCTAAACATTATGGAAGTACCTGTACCAGATAAGCAGCACTGCAGCTTCAGATATTTCTGAGAAGCAGATTTCTTGGGGTTGTTCTGTAACAAGGAGATTTGAAAAGAGAAAAGCACAAAAACCTTTAAATACATTGAGAAAAACATGCTCTTACTACATAACCCATCACGTAAGAAGGAAAACACGGAGATCTTGCACAAGAACAGTTAAGCAAGAGAGTTACAGAATGACCTCTACCTCTGGACATGGTGCTCTCTTCCAGCCACCAGCGATGAGAGCAGGAATCGAGATATTGGCTTCTTTCCCTCCTGGCTGTGGTGTGATACTTTAAATAGTAAAACATCTAGCAGCTCTAGCTTTCCAAGAATCACCTCTCCCTCAAAACAGAGCAAGAAACATTTTATATTACGGCTTTCGAGTCACCAACAGTTGTTCAAAGGTACAGCACCAAAAATGAAGTGCCAATAAAGTAAACCGAGAGCTTACTGAGTAAAACTTGGGCTCTGCTCTGCTAAAGGCTGAAGTAAGAACATAACAGAGTGCCTCTAATTTGGGTGGACAGGATCCCCCTCTTGATACCTGTAAGTACACACAGTTAAACATACCTAAAGGTAATTTATGCTCCCCAAAATGAGCTCATTTCTCTAAAACAGTCTATTTTATTTTTAAACACTACACCCCCCTTAGCTTTCTACAAAATAAAGAAACATGAAAATTAAGCCAAACTAAACTTGTTGCTGCTTTTAAAAATATTTTCCTTTCCTTGTCTATCAGAAGCTCCACCACATCTCATTTTCATTCAGAAAAATTCTACTGTTTCTTCCAAAACAAAAGTTAGTTCACATTCGTTTTTTGAAAATATGTTCAGAGAAACTGGCTGTTCTGATCAACAAAAGTAAAGACAAAAAATATGAAGAGTAAATATATATATGATTCCCACGCATATGTTATAATGTGCAAATTAGAGAAAAATCACACACTCTTTAAAAAAATCATAGGAATAAAAATGATTGGACAAGGGCTAGACCAGAAAAAATAAGACTGGGCTAAAACGCCAATATAAAGGATGATAGAAATTTGTGAAGGTGATAAGCTAGAGGACTTGAATGTAAAAGTTATAATGGTCTATGACCTTTTCAGTGCTCAGATGCATTCAAGTAGTTTTGAACACTGTACATGTTATTTATTCTCAAGACTCGTCTCTGAAGGCTCACAAACTTATGGCAGTATCTCTATGTCATATATTGTATTTCAAAATTCCCTCCCAAGAGCAGGCGATATATGATCTTTATGACATTGGGAGTTGGGATACTGTAAATTAAGGTTAAGAGTGGCCATCCAGTGTTAATCTTGAGCTTCAGATTGCGAGATAGGAACTTAATACAGTACCTGGCATTACACAGCACTCCCCAGTTTAAAGTTGCAAATGGTTTCAGCAAACAGCTCAGTTTTTATCTCTTCGCATCAAACCACAGGAAACCAAGTAACTGATCCATAGGGTGATAATCTTAACAGTTAGCGGCTATGTAAAAAACACATGGTTAAGTAACCTACCAAGCCTCACATAAAAACCGTGCAGCAGTAAGCAAGAGTCAGATTCTCCACGGCTTCGTTCGCCGTCGCCCCTCCAAATCGTCGTTTTCTTCCCTGCCATCGACACTGTCGGTCCCGCTGGGGCTACTGCCTCCAAGGGCTGGCGCCCTACACATGCTTAGGGATTTCCAAAGGCCTCCTGTCCCACCGAATAGGTGCTGGGGACAGGGTAAGCTCCACAGGCCCAGGTAGGACACACAGAAAAGCGTCCTTAATTTGGCCATTTCCAGACTTTTAAGTTCAGAAATAACAACTTTTCTTAAAAAATATGCAATCATATCACAGACATGCACCAGGGAAGTACTCCAAATACTAAAGAATCCAGTGGTCAGCAGAGAACTTAACATGAATTCTTAAAAGTATTTACTGGTATCCAAAGTCATTTAAAAATCATCTCAATGATTTGGAAAACTTTCATCCAAAATCCAATTAATACTCTGGATACATCTATGTGCCAGTGGCCTTCAGGTTAGTCCTAAACCTTGTTCTACTCGTCTTCTAAAGCTGGACTTCCCAGGCCTGCCGCCAGGCAGAATCCGTGAAAGCCCTGCCGAATCTCTGGCCCTCTCTTTCCCGCAGTTCATGTGTTAGAGGGGTGAACCAAGAGCACAGCCCACGGTTCCTCATTCCTCACTTCGGAGGCTTCAAATTCGATGCACCAATGCCCATAAGTATGGTCAAACATAGAAAGAAACATCAATAACCTGCAAAGCAATTCCCAGAAAGGCTCCTCATGGCAATTTTCGATTTAACTTTCCATTTGGGAAATGAAGTACTGAATAGCTGTAACTCAGTGCTCCTATTTCCTTTCTTTAAAGCTAGAAGGAATTCTCTGAACCTTAATGTAAAAATGGAATTAGCTCAAACTTATGTGGCCAAAATACTTCACAAATGCACTATGAACATTATGGAAATTTCTCCATAACACCACCAGTACCGTTCCTTACTTCCTTCTCCCTCCCTTAAGATCTGGCATCTTATTTTAGGTGGGAAAAAGGATACATAACTAAAAATCTACCAACCACTCAACAAGACACAGTCACACAATGCATTTTCTTCACCTTTCTACCTGGCTGTGCTGCTGTCATCCACACATTGCACCCCAGGAGCAGAGCACCCCTCTCACGGGTGCAAGGTTGAACTGCTGTGCAGCTGAGCTGCAAGTGACTCTGTTACAGCAACAACAACAGGGAGGCTAGCTGGAAAATGCTGCTTCTCCTCAACGTGAAGGCAGCATGAAAGGACCCTACTCATCTTCAAAGTATTAGCTGACATCAGCTATGACATTCCAAGCAAAAAAGCACTAACATAGTCATGAACCAGGCTTTGCATTTCCAAGTGACAAGCTGGACTGGTTTCTGCTCCGATTACAGACTACCTGAGATTGCCTACGGCCTGAGAAACACCTCGAACTCCCGCACACGTAATACAAACGTCTCAAATCCTGCAGAAAGAGCGTCCCAGGCCAATGGCTCAAAGCCAACCCTTGCATAACACTAGAATCATGCTCAGTACACAAAACACTTTCCTCCCACGCTTGGAATAATTCTGAGAATTAAGAAAGACTTGGCCCTATGCAGTATGTCATCAGCTTTTTCACTCTGAAACCATACAAAAGCAAGATATATGTTTGGGATTCACCTTTAGTTCACATCAAAATGCTAGGGTCATAGCAAATACAGAACATAACTCTGAAGCGCAATCGCTTTGCTCTTACTTACAGAACGGAATATAAGCAAAGAGCAGCACCCTGGAGATGGCTAGAAGGTCAACATGCTTCATGATACTACTGACACAGCAATGGATAAAACTCCCTTCCACAGTAAATCTTCTTTCCTTTGGAAGGAAAATGGAAGAAAAAATATCAAACTTTTTTCTCTTGTCACTCTATTAACCATGTGAACAATATCAAAAGAGAGGAAAAGAAAAATAAATTAACGGATTACCTTAAATATTAAGTTTTCAATTCTAACTACTCCTTTCAGATAATGAGCCCCCAAATGAAGCACAGAGGGCAGTTAATGAAGTTACAGGGAAGAAATATGTGTTTTCTTGTGCAAAGCTACTGTCTGCAGCAGCATTTTGAGAGACTGCACCAACTCTTGTCAGGCAGGAAGGCAAAGGATGTCTATAGTGCTTTTGGCGTAGAAAAGCACTTTGAAAACAAAGCCCATTTTGATTGTACTAATAAAGCCTAGGAAATTCTTGCACACCGCAGTCCAGAGCGTATTAACTGACAGCAGGCACAAGAAGTAAGACAGAAAAAGCAATCAAAGGGATGAGTAAAGGAATTATTCTCCATTTAATTTACAGCTGGAGCTCCTGTAGGGCTAACTTCGCAAAATGGAGAGCAGTAGAAGAATATTATACGAATACTATACATGAGAAGGCCTCCCCTGTTACAAAAGAGTGAGAAGGGTAAGAGAAGCTTAAAAAAAAAAAAAAAAAAAAAGTTAGGGGAACAGCAAGTTCTTCTCTGCAAGTTGTGCTTTGAGTAACCGGACCTGCACCCTTCCTTAATGTTGTTTGGACACAGCTACATTCACCAGAAAATGGCAGAAAATAAGAAGAGTAAGAACATTCAGCGGGAGATGGGGTAACTGCACTATTTACAAGCAGCAAAACCACAAATAAGCTACTGAAACTCTCCAAAACAAATACTAATGTAAGATCTGGTTTTGCACTAGTCTTTGGACTAACTAGTGCATCCTTTGGAGTCTACTGACCCATAAAAGAAGAAAAAAACACACATATACAAAAGACTACTGTTAGGACTCCTTAGAATCTTACACAGGTGTGATTGAGAACTCAAGCAAGCAAACAAATGCATTTCAGCCCAGCTCACCATTTCAAGCACAGATTCAGATTCATGTCCTTCCACACCTTACTACAAAAGACAGTGTAAAAGGAAAGATGGGGAATTTCTGTGAAGTCTTACTACACCAAATCATGGATAGACAAGAACCCTAAATCAGCATTATTTCTCAAAAACTGCTCCTGTGTAGAGCACAGGAACAGCTAATCCCTCTCCATCTTCAAGAATGTGTACAAGGGCTGGCTGTGACAGCAGACCATGGCAGGCAAATCCCAACCCTCACTACGCTTCCCAGCAGGAACTCAGAGACACTCCATGCCCACCCTCCTATTAGTCTGCTCCAAGTATTTCATAAATAACTACCATGGGACAGTTCAAGAACTTTTGCCATTGGAGTTCAACAAAATAAAAAGAACAAAAACATCTTCCGGGGGGGGGAGGGGGAAGAACAGGTAAACACAAACTATAATAAAATGGTAAACAAAGTATACAAAAATAGCAAAAGAACCTCACTCAAAGACATTCTTGTTAAACCCCCCAAAAGCTTTTACTATTAAAAAAAAAAAGTATATTACAAGAATTACACCATGCCTGGAGGTAGTTTCTATATAAAGTACTATGCCATGAATAAAAATTCAGCATTTCTATACTGTCATGTCATGATTAACTGTTGTAAAAACAAACCAAAAAAAAAAAAAAAAACCAACCTCAGGATACCATACAGAACATGTTTAAGAGACTGTAAGGATGAAATACAGGAACAAAGTTAAACAAAAACATAAGAGCATCTATCCTTAATACAAAGGCCATCGCAACCAAGAAACTGCCTGACACAGCACAGTTGCTTTAAAAGTGATCCCTCGCAGGGAGGGTCAAAGGGAAGTGGGAACAGGCAGGAAGCAGACACTCAGGAGAAACAGTCAGGAGAAAGGGCAGCCGGGACAGGGGGAAGTTTCCTGCCCCACGGAGGTGACCATTCAGCAAAGCTACCTACCTATGTTGTCCTCAACTGACTACTAGCAACAGGGTTATCAGAGGAGTTGCGTGATCTTCACTGCGACTCTTTCAAGAAATACCTATGCACAAACAGCAGGCAGTGCCCACTATTAGGTGAAGACTGTGATCAAGAGTTTCTAGTTGCCTCTTTTGCCAGACTTGCCTTTCTGGAAGCATATGAAGTTTTATGGGGAAAATATCTACTGTACCAATGTTATATACGAGTTCACTTTCTTCAGCACTGTCAAGAGTCCTACCTAAAACCCACTCCAGTCAACAAAGTCCTATAGCCACACAATAAGTATGGCTTAATCATACATATTATTTTTTATAACTTTCCTGAAATATCAGTGGCAGTTCAAGCAGTGCGGCCTGTAGAAGAGATTTTGAAAAAGATAGGAACTACTGAATGAGCTAAAAGAAGCTTAACTTTTGTGGAGGTCCAAGTTCAACATACACAAATAGTTGCTCAAAACACAATTCTGGCAAACATTCCCCTGACCCCAGCAGAAAATAGAGATTCCCTTACAAACAGTAAAGCCATTGCCATGTCCTGAAGGGTGTTTTACACCAATGCTTCAGTGCAGAGAGGGGAAAAAAGTAGTGGCCCGAAAAGCCAGCACATCACAGGGCTAGGTTTCCAAGTCTGCAAAACAGCTTTCTCAAATAACTACACCACGAAAAAAGGCATGCCAACAGCACACTGCAGATTTAAGTAAATAAATACAGCACTTAAAACACACAGAAGATACAAACCACCTAGACTTTCAGCAATTCCCACAGTAAACAACATTTCAAAAAGCTCAGGGGAAAAAAAAAAAAAAGAAAAAAGAAAACAAGGAACACACATATGAAGCTGAGTCCTATAGACTGCTTTTCCACTGACATTCTGGGTGACTTTCAGCAAGTCACAGCTCTGCCTCCATTCATCTGCAGAGATGGTTAGGACGGTAACAACTGCCCACTTCTCTCAAACAGATTTTCAAGACACTATACTCAAGTGGCCAGTATTACTGTAAACGGTTTCTCAACAAGAATCACACTATTGAAACAACAAAGAACAATCATAACACACTCTAAACAGAGTATACGCTTTTAAAGTATTCTTTTTTTGAGTTAAAGCAAAATAAAGGAAATCTCCTCCTCAGAAGAACTACAGTACTTGAGTCCTGGTTTTAAATGCTCAAGTCCTCAAGTGACTTGCTTCCTTTAAAAGCTCAGCAGCAAACAAACTGCTTTAATACTGTATAGGAATCAGTGAATTAACTTCACATTTCTATCCATTAAATGAGAACATTATTTGCCTTACAGATGCTTTTTTCTTCCTACCAGACAGATATCACAGTTTTGGCTCACAGCTGTAAGTTAACTACAACCACTTTAAGTCTAAATAATTTTATCATGAAAATAATTTTCTTTCATATACATCTATCCATATACGTACACACACAGATTCTTCCACATACACCATCCAAATTGCTGTTTCAGTTCATATACACTCATCTTGCAGGACAGGCAGTGTTCTTTTAAAAAAGCCCACTAGAGATCCATCTCCCTCCAGATGTCTTAATTTTCTGAAGCTCAATACAGCAGCCATGCCTGGGGAATGCGCCTTCCAATGGACATCCTATCAGCACTTATGCTCTCTGAGGGGAACAAATAAAAATAAAAAAGGAGAAAAAAATATATTTTTCCAGGCATAGAGGTGCAGACACTCAGGCAGAGAGCATCAAGGAGGAACTGAGGATCTGCTTGGCAAGCCCTAGGTTGAAACTGAGAAGTTCAAAATATCTGCCAATCACACACTTACAGACTTTAGATACTTCAATTTTACTCAAAACTCCAAGTGAGAGAGAACATTTGGAATTACACAACACATGCCAAGATGTACATTGCTTTATAACCATACATGTATGCACACAGACAGGAGCCCAACACCTCTCTAATGAGCACTCAAACTTAGCTCAGAGGATGCAGTTTGATGTGCTTGACCTGGCTCCTATTGAAGCTAATAGAAATTCTGCCACAAGCTTTGGTCATGGGGAGAAGGATTAGCAAAAGCAGTGCTCAGCATGCCAAGAAGAAATCCTCACAGCCTCGCCAAAATTACTTCGTTTACTATCTTCCCTCTGCTGCACATTTCCTCTGCCCTTTCCCACAGGAAATGATTTTGTACCCTTGACACTGGAGCATTGGTAAAATAAAGACGACCTTTGCACCCTGTAACTCTAAGAGAATATGATTTTATTTGCTGAAAGGAGGCAAAGATGGAAAGAAACAGATAAGGCATGCTTGGAAGAGACTGGCAATCTAAATTAAAAAAAAAAAAAAAAAACACCACAGTAGCCTAACATTGCAGAAGTGTTACAAAATCTTCATTGCCTCAGGAACACGGAGATAGAAGATATCACCAAGCCTACTGTACTTCATCAAAGAAAATACTTGTCCCAAACAGGTGAATAAAGATCTGGTAAGAACAGATTAAGTGAACTATTAGAGAAAATGACTTTGCTAAATACGGGGGGGGGGGGCTTGATGGGAAGAGAAGTGGATAGCTCACAAAACGTCACCGAAAATTGTAACCTATCTCTAAAGTGAGGGCCCTATGGCATTAAACCCTTGCTCATT
Source organism: Tinamus guttatus (assembly GCF_000705375.1). The sequence continues at coordinate 114,383 of NW_010583746.1, read as the reverse complement.
TTTAAAAAATAATAATATATTCAAGTTTTAAGAACAGTCAATGCTCACTATACAGATTTTTCCAGATATTTAAGAGTATTACTGTGATCACATTTTTTTCCCCCTAGTTTAAACTCCATGACAAGAAAGAGCAAAAAACACCAAGATCGAGTTGCTCCCTTAGAAAGAAAACCTGATGAGGAAATTAAGGCGAAATTTAAAGTACTAACGACAAGAAGTTTTGGGGAAGAGTATCAAATTCACTCGTAATTTCAAGGATCACACTGTTAATGCAATACCAACAGTAAAAAAATACTGCGTGATCCCATTAAATCTTCCTGAGTTTTGGAGAAGGGGCATGTAAAAATGAAGAGGCACGCAGCTAGACAGCAAGTCAGCTGTCCTCACCTCCTTGCCCTTGCGGCACCCTCTCTTTTCCCGAGGAGTAAAGCACTAAGACCCACTGACAAGCTCAGCTGACAGCTGCGGCAAAGCACCCACAGAGACTTTGCAGGCGCTGGCATCGATGTATCCATCAATATATTTGTACAGACACTCACTGAAAGAGCTACCACCCACCACCCACCACTGCAAGCAGCAGGTTCCCATTTCACCTCTTCTCAGGTTAAGATGTTACTAGAGGATTCATTAACCGAAAAGCCACCAGGTTAACAGAATTCTGAATGTGGATTATCATCAATAAAGATATTTAGTCATTTCTTTTTTTCCAGATAAAAAAAAAAAATACTAGAATATTAAGAAAACAACAAAACACTCTACCAAACATTTAAAAACAAACAACCATACCCATACTCATCTACATTTAAAGGGTTAAATAATGACTTTTACATAAGCACAGAGGTTTCAATTGCATCTTTCACTAGCCCAAAGCAGTTCCTAGGTACGAAGGAAAAAATAGCACTATTACAAATATAGGCCTTCTAGAGCTGAAAGAGCTCAGCTAAATGATCATGACTTTCTCCACAAATTTCTTTTTGTGTAGGAAACTGTTTCGATAATTTCCGTCCAACATATCAAATTATAGTAAAAACAAGAAGTCTTTTTTGTATCAGCCACTAACAAAAATTATAAAAGAATATATATAAAAGAATCCTTCTTAGATTATAACACAATAACAGTGCTCATCAAGTGTCTTCCAGATGTTGGGGGAGATTTAATTGTTCTAAGTCTGTTGAAATAAGACTCCTCGTATTTCATTTAAATAATGTAAAACCAAAGCATTTATAAATACATATACCATGCCAAATACAACAAAACACATAAAATAGACATATATTTTTTCCCAGGAAGTCTCCATCACCAAAATCAGAACTATTCTGAAGATATCTGTTAGAAATTTTCCTGTTCACAAAGGAAAGCCTAGGAGGTAACTGTCACATCAATGAAGAAGCAAACAAATAAACGAAACACTCGCTGAACTTCTATACCAAGTATATATCAGAATAAGCTGCTAAAATCAAAAATTTTGACCACGTTAAGTCCCTCTGTCCACATAAGCACCTGCAAAACAGACATCAGTAACAGACAGGATTTAGCCAGCCTTAAACCACCCTCAAGCCAGCCCCCACCCAAGATAACATCAAGAAGCTACAATTAAAATACCAACTCTTATTTCCTCCTCCTCTTGTTACTACGTGTCTTGCAAAACATTCAGAAAACAGAAAATGTTATGTACCAAAGGGAGCGTGACAAAGGTGAAAGGCGTTAAGGAGCATCTTGGGAGTGGGGTGTACCGACAGTAGGAGCGTCACTCTCATAATTCACTTTGTATTGAGCTACAATTGTAGTAGTAGCTACAATACAGTACAATACTACACAGCCCAAATAAGCAGCCCAATGCCCCAGTTCTACAAGAGCTTAGAAGCAGAAGTGACTCGTATTAGCTTGAGAAAAAACAATCAAAACCAGGACACCATCATTTTGACTATGAAAATACCAAGCAGACACATAGAGATTCAAATGGTGGTAGAAAGACCAGCTGAAGTCTGACTTGGAGAAAAAGCAACAAAATGGGAGTGGAGGGAAAAAGAGAAAGACCGTCAGTCCCAAGCAAATACTGTCAAGCTTTTTAAGGAAGAAAGTTACTATTTAAAAAAAAAAAAAAAAGGACATTAAAAGGAAAGGAGGAAATACTCAAAAATGGAAACCTGTGTGCCCTTCACTGCCCGTGCAAACTGTCAGACACAAAAGCCACAATTTTAAGCTGGAAAGGATGAAAAAAAATTGATGTGGAAAAATAGTCTGTTCTGTCTTCTACTTAGAGCAGACATGGTACATCTTGGTACATGGTAGATTATCTTCTACTTAGCAGAGCAGACATGGTACTTCACCACCAATAAGCTGATCCCCAAGAATCAAAGACACCTACAACATTGTGTAACAGAAATAATACAAATTAAATTCAAAGTCTGGACATGGGTAAGAAATAATTACGAAATACAAAGTCTTAGGAGTCTGGGTACACCTCATGTGGATTTTATCCATGGTGACCGCTAGTAACCTTATTTCTGGTAATACAACTTAATTAACTGACCTGTCTAAAAAGAAGAGTTTTAGAGTTATAAAAGTCTGATGTCATGTTTAAACGATTTGAAATAAAAATCTTAGACTTAACAATGGATTGCACATGACTGACCTAATTCACTTGCATTTTTTTAAAAAAAGATTTTAGTCCACATTAGTAGCACTCCCAAACTTAATGAGGACCTCAGAAAAATTATGTGTTAAGTGAGACTAGAACAGAAAAAATTACTCTAGCTATTCACCCAGAAAATCAAATTAAACAAGTACAAACACTCATGCAAGAGTAACCTGCTTAGACAAAAGATACTGCTTAACATCTAAGGAAATGGTCTTTCCCTTGAAGTCTGCCCCAGCTGTCCACACTATAGTACCTTTTTAAGGAGGTTTGAAAAGCAGGGCTGCCAGGAAGCTCTAATTGCTTCTGGAAGTTTTCTATTGAGGCGATAGATTTTTACTGTGACAAAGTAATTAGGGATGTTATGAGGTTAAAACTTTGCAAAGATATCTTTAGGATCATTTACAGTGTCAGTTTTCACAAAACAATTAGGAAAAAATACACTTTTCTGGGATAGCAGCCTCCATCCATTCTGAACTTGGCGATTTTGGGTTTGCAATTTAATTGCAATAGAAATTCAAAGCACTAGCACTTTTGACTACAGATATGACTCAAGTGAAATTACTTCTATATGCTGCTGCAGCTCAAAATTCAAGCACTAATCTATGCGTATAAAACAGACCATCAAAAACAAAAGTTTTGTCTCTTTCAATCTCTGCAAAGGTATATGCCAGAGAGTTTTAACCATACTGAACCAGATAAACTAATTACACTTGCAGCACAGCATCCTGTCTTCAGCTAATCATGAAGAAATAACACACATCAGTTTGTAAGAGAATTTATTTAAAACTCAGTTGAAAAGGGAGGGGGGAAAAAAGACATGGAAAGAAAAGAAAAAAAGGGAAAGAATTTTCAGATACACACAAACACAGCATCATATCCTATTCAGAGGTTAAAAACCTCAAATACGCCTCTAAACAACTTCAACAAAACATTTTACAATTATGATAATTCTACTAGCAAAACACTGTATTAACACTTTAATGGGAAATGTTTGATTAGCAGGAAATTATTTGTGCCAGAGGAAACATCTTGCACAGTTAGCAGACTAACACAGAAAATTTTATTTCTGTATTTGCTCTTGTTGGACAAAAGCATGCTAGCAGCTTCCATAATGAATAAAGGCATTCCTACAATTCCTTAAGATTAAGTATTATCTGCTAGTGTCCAGTTTTATACCCAAGCAATAAAAAGGACACTACTGCCATAAGTCAGTCAGCGCAAGTACAGGTATTCCAGAAGTTCATCAGGCAGCCTCAAACTGCTCACAAACTTCCCTATTCCCACAGGGCTGCCTTCAGAAGCTTCTTTTTAAAGAAAGGATAAATGAAGATTATATCCTTGTTCATCTGGAAACTGGCTTTAACCCTAATCTCAACCAAAACTGAACAGTCTCACAGTTCACATGGTCTTGTCACAACTGTTCATTAACTTACAGTAACTATTTTCCCTTACACAAGACAAAAATAAAAACTGAAATAAATATACAAGAGGCAACAGCTAAAAGACACAAAGGTCAAACACAGAGCTACCTGGCAGGAAGGTGTTTGTAAGCAACTGGCCTTTGACTTACTTTCCCATACTTGCATTTTATTTTTTATTAATTCAGTATAAAACTCCGTCTCTATAAATGTTGCTTGCACACTTTTCTGAAATAGACACATTTGAAGGTAGTCGCTATCTGAGAGCATTAAATAACTTTTCTCTCTAATTATTAAGATATATAGCCAAAGTTAACAAGCATTAGCAAGAATAAATTTGTGTAAATAAGCCATTAAAGTCATATTGTAAACAATGACCTAAAAAGTTATCTGTTAGCCTCAAACTACAATGACTTCCATGTAGGTGAATCCCCCTTCCTCTGTTTGCTCTGAGTGCAGGAGGCAAAACCACTCCCAACTAAAAATACGTATATGCTTAAGCACCTGTGAAATGGCCTTTTACAAGCAGGATGTGCCATAATAAGAAATAAATGAATATTTGTTTTCACATATATCAATCAGACCAAAATGTGCTCCCAGTTTTATGGCTATAAAAAAAAAGCAATGATAATTCCTAAAATACAGCTTGGGTTTTTAAATCTACTTCTAATCAGCTGAATGGCACACAGCAAGGACTCAATGTTATGTCTTTGTTGCTATCTATGCAAAAAAATAGTGCCTAAACAAATGTTTTAAAGACAAATGTTTTATAAAGTTTGTCTTTGAAAAATGAAACAAACAAACTGTATCTGATAATTCTTGTGATTCCTTCCTTTGCTGACAAATAGATAAATAACTCAGAAGGGCAGGAAAAAAAAAAAAAGCTAAAGAAAAGTCTAAAGTTTATATACCACTATATCACACTCTAGTTTTAATAGAAATAAAATTAGAACAATTAACTTCATCAGACAAGGGAAAAAAGGAATTAAACTGAGACTTCATCTTCAGGTTTTGGTAGTGCCCTCCATCTTTCCTCCCTTAGATCTCCACATGTTTTGTAGTATTTTTTTTAAGTTATCCTTCAATGCATCCTAAATAATTTGGCTCTAGTTTCTCTTTAAAGCTACTTCAGATCAGTGCCATTATATAGGATGTTCTTCTATAAAAAAAAAAAAAAAGTTTTTGTTAAGATTTTTTTTCTACCACTTCTAAGTTCAGCATATGAGCCTATGTTACTCCCTGCACAGAAGAACAGAGGTAATTCTCACACTTGTAGAAAAGAAAAACAACATGCTTGAAATGCCCCTGGCTCGTCCTGGTACACTCCAGTTGTTAAAATTAGACCATCTTTTTTTCTAAACCATAAACATAACCATCAATATAGATTAAGATTAAATATGGCATAAAATAAACAGAAGAAGCCAAGTCTAAATGTTTCATCTCCTTGTAATCTCAAAACATGCCCTGATTAACTGTTAGAGCTCAAATATATTTGTTGTTTGCATGGTTGTTTTTTTAACACAGGGTCTTTATACACAAATAAACACCAAGACAAAAACCATCTTATCCATAAATCATGAAAACAGTAATGCGTATAAAAAAAGGCAAAGAAGTTATGTTTCTACCTTAAACTAGAAAAGCATTTCAAAAATGTTCAGATTCTAAACTATAATCAGACACTTCAGATTGATCCAATGTCATTTTCACTATCTCAAGAAGACTAAAATATACAAAAATATGATTTTTGCCACAATGCAGGGCTCTTGCGTCCTTACATGCCGAGTTAAACTTGCAGTAATGATAATAACAACCAAAAAAGACATTAAAAAAAGTTATAATTGTTCGTCTGTTTTACCCTGCTTCACTTTCAAATTACAGAACTGGGTAACAGGTACATAAAATACTCCTAAAAGATCCAAGTGCTTGGAACACAAAGCTTCTTAGCTCTTCTAAATACATCAATAGGCACATGGCTCTCACTAAAACCCTATTAGCTTTTCCATGCTACGACACCTCTTAAAACTTTTCCAAAAATTTTTGAAATGTGCTATTAATATTCAGTCTTACATGAAACATGGCACGTAACATCTAAGGCCTAGAATAGTTTAAACAAAAAATACAAATCCACATACCAATAAATAAATAAATAAAACCACATGAAACCAACAGCCCCACCCCAAAACTGAACTACTGAAAAGCTAGAATAAATTATTTGTTGTCATTTTCAACAGGAGTTTATAATTTTTAATTAAAAAAGTCGTATTTACTCCTGGAAGGAGTTATTCAAGCAAGCAGTTTAAACTGTAAGATAATTAACAGTTCTCAGGTGTAAATTTCTGGTTTGTAACTTGTACGTGCACTAACATCCCAGTTCTTGTAAGTATTCATGCATCTGATCACATCTGTTCTAAGACTGGTCCCAGTGATTTCCAACTGAATTATTCACAATCCCCAAACAAATTTGTGAATGGGGCAAATTCTGGCACAATCCCTCCAAGGGTCTTTCCAAACCAGCAACCAACTGACCCCAGTAACAGACACAGCAAGCACCAAGATTTATCCCACTGATGCAAGACACAAATTAACATACACTTCATTTTATACCATGCATTGAAAACCAGGACTTCTTCACAAACGGCACTCTTCAGAACTCCCTTGTCTCAAACTGGTATTACTTTCCTTAGTGTTCAAGTAGCAAAGACCAAAAAAAGAACCAAAGGCACTTAAACTTGGAGTCACTGACAAAGGCAGGGAAGGAACCTACAGTTTGTGACACCCAGTATGTCTCTGACTTTAAATCATCTATCATCTCTCACCAATCATTCACTTACATTGTTTCCCCCTTTATTGAGAAGGTAATACGTTATGATTATATTAAAGAGGTTATGATTATATTAAAGAACAGGGCGCCCAAGAGTGTGTATCCGATGAGCAAGAATCCCATTCTGGGAGCCCCTCGTTGCAGCAGGAGGGCCGAGGCCGGCTAGTTTCAGCAGCAGCACTGCCTCCAGGAGACAACTCAGGGTGTGCAGGATAAGACATCATTCCTACAGACGCTTCCAACACAGAGGGCATTAGGAGCCATGGCTTCCGCACGTCACCTCGCAAAGCCCCTTGGAAACCTGCCCTAGGGATGCAGGCAGTTGTGCGGGGGGTGGCAGAGCACTCACACCTCTCTGGGGCTCCCATGCCAAGGTGACAAATGCTGCAATGGGTGAGCAAAGGAACAGCAGGAAAACAGGCCACTGAGAAGCCCTGGCCATTCCAAAGTAGAGCACTACTTCCATTAGCAACCTGGCAAAGCCAACCCAAAAACCTGCAGGTACTGTAGGAACCTCAGAACATCACATTCACTGGACCAACCACCATCATTAAATGTATCAGCTGCACCACGCTGGACTACAAGGGCTTCACTATTCTAATCCATACCTTTAGCTTTTCTTTTACAGGATATCACATTGTCACAGGATACAGGTATTCTACTACGTACTCTAAATTCTTGCACAAAAATTACCTTTGAGCCAGGGATTTTTCAAATCTTTCATGGCTTCTGGGTGCCATAACATCTCCAAGCTCTTCAGAAGTAATTTCTAATTACTATATCCTCCTTAGCAAAGATACATACACTTCTTCCACAGAGTAATAAGACAGAGACCAGTGTGATATGAACAGTATAAGAAACTAAATCACCGAGTCAGATGTCCTTTAGATGTCAGTATGACCACAGTAAGGAGCAAAAAAATAACACACACACACCCCAGCCCCAAGTTGTCAGGTCAGTTAATAAAACAACGTCTTTCCTCGGTGACTTCATTACGAACAACTCTACCAGTTAATAAATCAAACACTCGTTCTGTATTTTGAAAACGTGCCTTTTAATAAAGGAAACCTGATGGTGCATTTATTGCAAAATGTAGGTGATAAATGATTCTAAGCATAAATGCAGAACTACAAAATGACTTTAAGATTTGAAGGTCACATACAGTAAATGTTCTCATCAAGGTACTAATGACAGCCCCTATCTTCCGTTTTGCATCTATTTTTAAAAGGAGAAAAAAATATATCAAAAGAAGAAATGGAGACAACCAGTGCTGTCATAACTTAAGGAGAGCTGCATTGTTGTCATCCCTCTGTTTTTGCTTAAAAACCTTTAAATACTATAAAAATCTCGCTGAACATGAGAAAATGGAAGTGATGGGAAACACAATTTTATTCTGCCTTTCTACTCTGCTTTCCTTACCAGGAAAATCAATCTAATTAAGGTAACGATGACTTTATGCTTAAGAAGAGAACGTATTTTTCTTCACTTTCACAGACATTCCAAATTCATATCAATTAAGATAGCCAAAAAGATTTTCTTGTTGGTCAAATCTTTTACTTTAAAGTGCTATAGATTTGACTGCAGGTGCAAATCACAGGATTTCACACTCATCTTCTTTTTTTCCCCCCAGAAAATGTATCCCTTATTATTCCGAAATCCCAACAACTTCAGGATACAGAACTCAACAGGAGGGCCTAAAGGGAAGTAAATATACCTCACATACCAGAACCTCATCCATGTCAAAAAAAAAAAAAAAAATCTATTTATATGCATACCTCCATCACAAATAACCAATGCCATACCTTTTTCATCATCACCAGCCTGTTTAAATACAGTAAAACCAAAAATACTTTCAAGTAAAACATGGAGTTATAACAATCCCCTCTTACACATAAATAACAGAGACATTATACAAAGCAGACATTAGTGAGGATGGAAATACACAGAATAAACATATTTAAACTTACCCCATTCTAGATACTCAAGGATATTCTTCTCTCTTCGCAGGGGGGAATTATTACATTCATCATAAAGGCAGATGAGTATATCCAGCAAGGTTTCCACACTGAAGCACTGCCCATTAGTCTGAGTTGGCCCATCCAAAATAAACTGCTCCAGCTGCTTCAAACGTACTTCTCCAGACATGGTTGTTTCAGTTTGCATTGGGGTTGCTTTCTTTTTTTTTTTATTTTGTAGAAAAGAAAAAAGAAATCCAACTTCTGCAGGTACTGCTGCTTAAAAAGAAAAACCCACAGTATTTCTTACACGAGTGTCAAACTGGGGTGGTGCTTAACTTAAACCACCTCGGGGTTCCTTGCTTCAAAATAAAACCTAGTAAGTTTCGACACACGTATAGAGTGTGTATATAGGGTATAGATATATAGAATTTTTAAGGAAAGAAAATAGTTATCCTAAAAAAATGCGTTTAACAGGAAGAAAAAAATATATATATAGTCACTTCTTGATATAAATAATAATAATTAAAATGGAATTCAACCAGGGTTGCCCGACACCAGTTTTACCGTGTGTACGTGCGTGTATATATATACAGATCTATTCCAAAAACTTAAAAAAAAATAATAAAAGAGGCCTCCTTTTTCATCCAAAATTCAAATCATGCAACATAATCCTGGAAGGAATCCCACCGCATCATGGAAGTGCGAAAGCCCCTCTCGCTCTGCATCAGCGATTCGCTCCCCAGAAAGGCTCGAGAGGAGGAGAAAAAACGTAAATGTATTTAAAAAAAAAAAAAAAAATCCAAGCCGGAGGAGGAAGGCGCAGAGCCGCGGAGGGAAGGAGGGAGCTGCCGAGCGCCCCCCGCCTCCGCCCGCGCCGAGCCCAGGGCGCATCCGCCGCTGGGGGCGGGGAGCCGGTCCCCGAGGCGCGGCCCCTCCTCGGGGCACAGCCACCTCCTGCCCCGGGGAGCCCTTCCCGTCCTCCTCACCAAGCTCCTTTTAAGGCTTTTCAGTGATTCCAAAAAAACGAAGTCTTCATTCTTTTTCGTCCCCGCTCCGTCTCTCTCGCCTCTGCTGCGGCGGCGCAGCGGAGGGGGGTGGGCAGCCAGCGGGATTAAGCGCACGTCCCCTCCCGCCCAACGCGGCGGCGCCGCTGGAAAAGGCTCATAACCCTGTCAAATCCTGCCCATGGCCGCGGCGTCCTCCTTCTCCTCCTGCTGCTAGGCCGGGAGCGCGTCCCGCGGAGGCCCCAGGGACTTCACTGTGGCCGAGGAGATGCTCTCGCGGCGCAGCCGCGGCGGGCAAGGGGCATCTTGCTGGCTGCG
>NW_010583746.1:12778-95990 GCF_000705375.1 Tinamus guttatus | reverse complement strand
TAGCACAGACAAAAATAACTGCTTTTGCTCAGACTCCCCTTTCTGTGAGGAGCAGAATTCCCGAATTCTAATCTCATCCCTGTCTCTGGCCCACTTCATGTGCATATAAGGCATGAGGTAGCTGGGGCCAATGTACAGACAAAAGATTAGCACCCGTGGGGAATGAGCTGTTTTCAACTCCCCCTGCATAACTGTGGATTTGAGGGCTTATTTCCTTACCTCTTTTGTGGTAAGTGAAGGGGAAAATCCAGTCGACCAATGAAAGAAATGGAAATACAGTCAGTGGTTGTTTATTCTGGCTCCTCTGTGTTGTCCCTTCATGGAAAGAGGTTGTAACTAGGCGTTATGTTACTAGTGCACTACTCTCCCTGTGTAAGTGACTTCCAAGGCCCATCATCCCATCTTTGCCCGGGCTGCGACATACATACCTAGTCTGGTAGTTTCCAGCTATGGGAAAGATCTCCAGAGCTGTTTACCAGCTGATATGACAGATTGTCTTAGCCTGACCCAAGGCTGCAGGCAGCCAGGCAAAGAATCAGGGAATTATAAACTGGCCCTTGAATTACAAACCGGCCCTTCTTCTCCAGGCTATGATGTGCAGGAAGATATTAATCCTGACAGACAGCAAATCCAACACAGAGTTTACCAGTCCTTAACTGGAGAAAAACTGTTTAGAGAAGTCTTAATGCAGGAAAAAAATCTTATCACACAAAGAACAAATTCAAAAGATAAGCCTGATATTTAAGACATAACAATTCAGTTGCAGAAAAAAAAAAAGCTACAAATGCATGAGATGTCTGGTAAATGCAGTCTTCAAGCTAGGATGGAGATAAGTTCTGGAGCTAATGCAAAAGGCTGTGATTCATCTCTTTCTGAAACTACACCAAAACTTCTCTTGAAAAGATAAAGAACATGAACATGAGTTACATCAGAGTATATAGTCCATCCACAATGTAAAGTCTGTTGCTTGGAGAGAGGGAAGAATACATTGTGTATGATTACATTACCACTGAAGAATACTGCCTATGTATTTAAGTATGTCAGCTGTGCAGCTGCACTTAAGCATCTTTCAGCATATCCATTACATTTGCATATGATATATGTAAATTAATACGTCCTCCACTCATACCTAGTTCTGAATGCAAAGATGTAGTATGTATGCATATACACGTATACTTGTATAGTATGATATAAGTACATACTCATTCAGAGCATTTTAATATAGTTAAAGCACTGTGCCAAAAATGTACGCCATCTGTTTTCAATCAAAATAGCCTATTTCAGAGGAAGGGGGTGTTGTCTGGTGATCAGAGGAGGGGAACTAAAGAGTCAGGGCTCATGGATTCCATTCTCAAATCTGCCAGGACTTGGCTGTGCAGTTTTGACAAGGTCTGCAACTTCTGTGCAACTTCTGGTTTCCTCATTTGCAAAATGGGGTGGTATCTACTCACAGGATGTTGCAATGGAAAATATAATTAGTATATGCTTGTAGAATATAGAAATCCTCTTCTGTCATCATGGTATGTTGAAGAGTGGAATTCAGTTTAGAAATACAGTAAGAGATTTGTTGTTGATAAAGACATACACAGGTAGTAACTATGTGTATGCTTAGAGCAATTTGTACATGCCTGGGTAGTCTAATTTTTGAATGATATGACCCTTAATAAGCTTAATGGGAAATAAGGTGCTCAACACTATCAATCCAGCCAGTACTGGAAGTTTTCACACTCTGTCGAACAGGGTTCCCATGGTGATGGCTGTACACTAGTGGGTAAAACACATGCAGTTCCTAATTTTTGACCTGAATTAGGAAAATGCAAATGGCTGTTGGGATTTTCTGGCACATACCCAATGAAGAAAGCCTAGCTCCACAAAAGACAATGACAATACTCCCATTAAAGCATTTAGGACAAGGTTTCATCCCATCCACTTTTTTTAGCTTCAGTATGTCCCTTTCAGGGACACAGCATGGGCTGATCAGCCCCTTCCCCACAATGCTGCCTCTTGGGCACTTTGGCACATTTGCACCATGACCAAAACAACATTTCTTCTTGTGTTTTGCAGGCAGAGCTGGACTGCCCCGAGCAGGGCTTTGGTGAAAGTGCCCCAGTGCTGCAGGGAGGAAAGCAGGGGAGCGAGCTCCAGGATCCTGGGTTCCCCGCGCGCTCACCTGTTGTTTCCTAAGTTCCTCGGGTTGCCCTCGTCATATGCACCCGGGGGATGATATATGGCTATTCCTGGCCCCTGGGGGGGAGTGATGAGAGGCATGTGCCATGGGATGAGAAACACCCTGTAGGAGGTTGTGTAAATGTGCCAGGCATGAGGTGTTGGATAAGAGAAGAAATACAGTGTGTGTATGTCTGGGCTTGCCTGGCTGCCAGTAGGAAAGTGTGCTCAGTGCTTTTATGTGATTTGCATACTGAGGTATTCCAGTATTTGCTATTTTTTTGATGCAAATATGAATATATTTCAACATGTATGACTTTGTCTCCAGCACATCAAGAGAGATGGGCTAAGCTTGTTTGCTTTTGATAAGGTGTTTGACAGCTGCTTTTCCCAAGTTGCACCTTGTATTTCATTAGCATGCTGTTCCTTTTTCTAAAGTACAGCTTCAAAAATTCAGGTCTTACAATGCACACTCCCAAGTGAGGCAAATTGCTCATCCAGGTGGACTAGTATAGTTTTTCAATTGGCTGGAGTCAGAATGTTGAAATCTAATGGCTTGCTAACCATAATAATTTTTTTTCAGTTCTTGACTATTTGTAATATTATATACTTCTTTAGCTCACCTGTTGTTTCCTAAGTTCCTCGGGTTGCCCTCGTCATATGCACCCGGGGGATGATATATGGCTATTCCTGGCCCCTGGGGGGGAGTGATGAGAGGCATGTGCCATGGGATGAGAAACACCCTGTAGGAGGTTGTGTAAATGTGCCAGGCATGAGGTGTTGGATAAGAGAAGAAATACAGTGTGTGTATGTCTGGGCTTGCCTGGCTGCCAGTAGGAAAGTGTGCTCAGTGCTTTTATGTGATTTGCATACTGAGGTATTCCAGTATTTGCTATTTTTTGATGCAAATATGAATATATTTCAACATGTATGACTTTGTCTCCAGCACATCAAGAGAGATGGGCTAAGCTTGTTTGCTTTTGATAAGGTGTTTGACAGCTGCTTTTCCCAAGTTGCACCTTGTATTTCATTAGCATGCTGTTCCTTTTTCTAAAGTACAGCTTCAAAAATTCAGGTCTTACAATGCACACTCCCAAGTGAGGCAAATTGCTCATCCAGGTGGACTAGTATAGTTACATGCACGCTTAAAAAAGGAAAACATGTATCTCATGGCTATTCAGTGAGAATACAGGTATGTCACTCAGCAGAAAGGCTTTTATACAAGGGAATGAGGAGAATGTGTGATGTCACGTTATGCTGAAGGGACAAAACAATTGATTAAAATAACATTTGTAACATCCACTTTTGAGATGCCAACAAAAGTTGATCTCTTTTCTCTTGTAGAAGCATCTGCTCGTAGGATCCCAGGTTCTATATTTTAAACATAGGATATAATCCTGTAGCAGCTGAGATATGTTTTATAAATATAACCTTCAAGCTTCGCTGCTGCACACGTGTCCATCATACACATGCATCATGTTCACTTTCAATTGGCTGGAGTCAGAATGTTGAAGGTAACAAACTTGCTAACCATAATAATTTTTTTTCAGTTCTTGACTATTTGTAATATTATATACTTCTTTAAAAGAGGTATGATTGCCAGCCAAATGAGGCAATGGCTTACTTCTAATTTCAGGTTCAACAGAATGGGGTTCTTGTGATTATTTATTTTCATTATTTTTTCACATTTATATTTGTGTAGGAGTAATGGAAACATTAATATTAATAACACTGGTACTTTGAAGTCCTCTTTTCATCTCTGTGAAGTATAGCTGTAGTATGGTTTTGATATTCCTTCTCCTCCCACTGGTCACAAGACCGATGAGGATCCGGCTACCAGGGATTCAGTAAAATAATTAGGGAGGGGAGTGACTGGAGCAGGGAAGGAGGGTAGAGTTTGGTGGGGTGGGACCAAAGATCCAAACCTGCTTTCTGCATATGATAATCTGCATGTACAGGTGGGAGGAGGTGTATGTAGAAGCTGCATCACTTTTATGCTGGAAGTAAGAGCTATTAATTCAATTGGTTCATACAGTGAGTTTATACAAATACACCCGAGGCTCTTCTCCTTATGTACAGGCTTATGTTTTGGGAAGAGAGAGGCTTTGCTTTTATGGCCTATTTGTTCCTTTGTTTCCCTACTCTGTCTTCTAAGAGGGAGTCATGAAATCCAAGTGTGTTGCCAGAAGAGCATCAGCTGGCTCTGGGGCTGGGGCCAAGAGGCAGCGGCAGGGAGCTGGTGAGGACTGATGTCCCCTCCACACACCTCGCGCAAAGGGGAGCCCAGGCCTGCCGGGACCTTGGGCAGGGATGAGGAGCAGGTGGCACTGGCACCTTTGCTCCCCAGGGAGGCAGCAGAGACGATGGCGAGTGGGGCTTGCGGGAGGTTGTCCCTGAACGAGGGGCAAATGGTGTCCAGCGCTACCCACCTTGGAGGGTCTGCTGTGTTGCCTCACATCTGAAGACACTTGGCTGATCCAAAAAACAGGGATTTTGCACATTGCCAAATGCTCTGGGCACATCAACAAATGCATGAAAATATTTGCTTTACCAGCAGGCTGAGAAAAAAAAATCTAGAAGGCAAAAAAACTGCAGATTTTTTTTCCCCTGCGAAGTCCAAAGAACATTACTTTTAAATTACGTTATCACTCCCTAAACCAAAATTTGTCCAGCATTCTGTGGGATGGTGACATTCTCAGGAATTTATAACTGAAAAATAACTTGTTCTGTTTTGTAATACTCTTTTTCTATGTACAGGGATTGTTCCTGACATTGTCAAGGAAGACCTCGTGACTTCTATTCATGCGCACTCTTCAAAAGAAAACAAGGGGAAGGAGACAGGAGAAATTAAAAAAAAAAAAAGAAAAGAAAAGAATTTAAGGGTTTTTTTTCGAGGTGAGATAAATGCAGCTTATCAATGCCTTTTTAATTAATGAAAATCTGCAGGTGTTCCTATTTCTTAGCAGCATTACTGACACCTGTTACACTTCAGGTGATGATACACAAAAGGATGGGTGCTCTTTAGTGTTTTATATATAAACATACTGCATTGGATTTGCCATTCTCAGGTGGATGCTATATGCTGTAATGTTCTGAAATAACTAACAGTGGTTGTGTCAGCCTTTAGAGCATGCTGAAGTTATCACAATATCCCAAATAAAGTCTGATTGGGGAGCGATACTATTTTTTTTTGTTGTTTTTCCAGTTTCTGCTCTTACCTGTCTTGAACTTTTTCTCCCATACAAAGTGCAAAAGTGGGCTTTGGACAAGCTATGCCTGTTGCTGTGGCAAATCCCGAGGTACACCCAAAACAATATGTGTGCTGTGTGGACTTGAGTTTTGCTTTGGGATGAATAGCCAGCTTTTGCTTTTGCTTCATTACGTTTCTTCAGTCCCTGGCCCGAGATGGTAAACCCCAGGTAAGACAGACTCGCCCTGTCAGGCACATGTCAGACATGAGACTTATGCTATTATTACAAGGAAAACAGAACAAGATGCAGAGGGAGCGCCTGAGCACTCCAAACCACAGCCTCCTAGACTTCTTCTTCCAAGCCTGATGGGGATCCAGATGCAAAGGAACTTTTCCAAAAAAGCAAACCTTGGCTCTCAGTGCTTAATGCTGCAGAGAATTATGCAGTTTCTGAAATTTTTCTTTGAGAACATTTGTTTTCCTGATGATGTTACTTCATGGACTATATTTACTTTTTCCATTTTGTTCATAGTTACCAGTGTGTCTATTTTCATAGTCATGCTTTAGAAACAGAAGTTCCTTTCCCTCTCTCCTCTCTAATCCGTGTAACACTCACCCAAGTTGAGGGCAGAAGCCAAAGCTTAACACCTCATTTGGATAATAACTCCTACCCACCTTCTCCTTCCTCCCACTTCACTTGTCCCTTTATTAGATTAGCTGTACGGAATGAAGTGCTAATGGGTGCTTTCTAACTGCTTTGAAAAACACAGTAATGAAAGGAGCTAAGTAAGAAAACAGAATGTTGGCTACAGTAATGGAACACAAAACCTTTTACCTTCATGCATGGATTTGAATCTAATCCAGCTCAGTAATAGCCCAAGATGTTAACATGTGAGGGTTACTTGGTAGCCAGAAGTAGTTCAAGTTCTTAGTCCATTTCATCAGGTAATGGAACATAAAACCTTGGACTCCCTGCATAGACTTGAGTACTGTCCAGTGCAGTTCTTTTTCTCTGGGGGAATGTGGTTCTCTGCGTAGAAACAGTCCATGCTGTTAGTCAACTTTCTAGCTGACAAACCTCCCTGTCAAAGATGCAGATCAAGGAGCACTGCCCCAACATGATGGCCTTCCTGGTGGTAGGGAATGCTGAAGAGTCCCCAGCCTGGATTAGGAGACAATTCTGTCTTTTTATGGACACATGAACCATTCTCCAACACACTGGAGAAATGTAACATTCCAGAGGTGGTGAAGGAATAAGGAGCTCTGTAGAAATGAACAGCAGCTCCAGGAGATACTGGCATTTGAGAACTATCTCCCTTGCTACTTTTGTGTGGAATAACCAAGAGGGATCTCTTTAAAGCCTGTGTCTTGTACTAAGTGGTTTGGATTTGCTCTTCATTCATGTAAAATATATTTAGGGGAAAAAAAAAAAAAAAGGGAAAAAAGCACCCATTTAAACAATTTCAAAAATCAAACAAACAAAACCCCTCTCTAAATCTTCTTTTCTTAAAAATCCCTTGAGGGAAAGATTTTGCCCAAGGAAATCAAAGGGATCCTAGCATTAATTTCAGAAGAAAGATGGGGAGGAATGGAAAATTCTCACACGCAAGTACTCTGAAGAAGCTGGCTGTCATGGGCTGTGTTAGAGCGCTATCTCTCTCAGACAGATGCTGTCTTCCTGTAGGACTTCGGTATGCTGTGCAAGTGAGTAACCATGTGGGCAAAGTTCTCTAGTGTGTCTGGCCTGCAGAAACGCAGAGATTCAGCGGAATGCCCGGCCACAGGTGGGTCACAGATCAGGGCAGAGGAGCAAAACTAGCTCTGTGCCTGTCACATGTTCTGCAAGTCCTCCAGCCTAAACGACACAGGTGCTGAAGGTTGTCAAGACCCCACAAAACTAAGCTCCAAAAGGATGTTAAACAGGTCTTAGGCCTGGCTTTCAGAGTGTTAGATTCTTTCCAGCAAGAACTATCTGTCAATAGCTGACCTTCCTAGCCTAAGGGAGAATGTTCCGGTTAAATCAGCTTCACAAGGTTTTCCTATTGCACATCCAGCTTTGTTGTTAATATAGCACAAGATTTCTCCATAGAGCGTTTTGGAGAGAAAGGGCATAGCATCGTTTTTGTCCCGCTGCGTCTGCAGTATCTTTGGGCAGAACCAGGAGAAAGGCAGTGAAAGGGAAGGAAGAGGTAAAGCAATTTTTAAACACCATTGCAACCAGTGCATTTTAGCAGTGGTGAATGATTTGCTTCCCTTTTATGAGAACAGCTACACTCACATTTACAATTAAATGTAAAAGACATTCGTAAATGTTTTGCCTCCTGAGTAAGGAGTGTTGGTCTCTTACCCACTGAATCTCAATCTCCTCATCAGATTCTGGAATATCTGAGAAAGTGTAAACTCATGGTATGGTTCTTCTCATGGTGGCAGAGCCCTGGTAAAGTTTGTGTTTTGGCCTGTTTGCCAAAACTTCAACTCTCTGGGCCCTCTGTTGAGATAAAAGTTATCTGATTGATTAAAAAATGACATCCAAGCAAGCCACCTAATCTGATCTCATTTCCTTCATCTCTTGGCAATGTAGGTTAAAACCCATATAGGACTGTAGTTCTTCCCCTCCCCCCCCCCCCCCCCCCCTTTTTTTGGTCTTCTTTTCTTCAAAAAGACAGAATTTCCTTTTAGGTTTTTGCAGCACATAAAGATTGTAGAGAGGCTCAGGAACAACTCCAATTAAACTAATGTTTCCTCTACATAATGATCCATTTGCAACAGCGATTTATCAGCATTAACATTTAGAATTTATTTCCAGAACCGATGTTATAAAGTATAATTAATTTTCAACAAGATTAAAATAATTGCTTTTAATATTTTAACAGACTTTTCCAGGTGATAAGAAATTCATGAATGTCAAGTTACCATCAGAGTTTCAAAATGCACTCACCTATCATTTCTGCAAGTGCAAAACAATCTGAAATAATAAATGCAAAATGTCAGTGATACCATCTATCAGAACAGAAATCTTTAAAAATGTTGTTAGCTATGCCCTTAAATTTTTTCAGGAGATCTGGAAACAGAATTCTTAATCATGTACGGACTTCGCCTCTGCAAGAAAATCTTAGATATTAAAGTTCTTGAAATTGAGTTTCTCTGCTGTATTTCAGGCAATGGCTTTCGCAGTGTTCCGTCTTCCTTTCTTCTGCAAACTCTTTTACTTTTTACAGGTCATTTTCCTTCTTGCCTTGTGTACTGAACCCTTGTCAGCGTAGCTGTTATTCACATCTCCCAAAGCATGACATTCACATTGGACTGTTTTGGATACAATACTTACAAAATATTTTTGTAGTGCTCTGTCTATCAATTTTCATTCGTAAGACTTCTTCATTTTTTTTTTTTCCTGGAAGCACAAATCTTTAGGGGTCCAGTCTTACCATCATCACTGCAATTGTAACTTCAGCCCTTGTTTTATCGGAGAAATGAGATTTTTCATCTATTCTGTTGAGATACATATAGAGAAAACCCCAATTCTTGTGTGTGTGTGTGTGCGCGCATGGAGCCCCCAAACTGTCACATTCTGCAAGATTAGAGCCAGGACATCTAGGCTTGCCTTTCCCTTGTGCTTAATTATGATTTCTCTGTGTTATCCACAGTGCCTGCTACTCTCTCTTGGGCAGAGCTTTGATTAGCACGTTTGCACAGATAGACAAATTTCAGTCTGACTTCTTCCTGATCTCTGCACGTTTTTGGATTTCCAAAACTGCAGGAGGAGTCAGAAACTATTCCCTCCAAGGTAAGCCTTGCTGTTTTGCAAGCTATAAAGGAAGCTTGTGTTATTTTTAAAGGACAGAATTATTCTTTCATACCCTCCTCTTCTCCAGACACTCTCTCTGTTTATTTTTCATTCTGCCCAAAACCTCCTTTGTTTATATCCCACATTTTGGAAATTTCTTTCTTCTGCTTCATCTAACAGTGCTTTTATTCCATACAGTTTCTCTTAAGAGGCTAGCAAGATCTGGAAAGAATCAGACATTTACATTGATAATGTTCCAGCTGGATTAGCAAATGTTTGGAAAAGACCTCATACTTTGGGCACCAACTTCTCTCTGATTGGGGTAAAATGCTTTAATGCCTGGAGTTATTCTTCGATAGAAGCTTTTTTAAAATTTTTTGGTGTCTGGTACTAGTTATTATCAAAGGCAGATTAGTAGATTGTGTGGAGTGACACTGGTGTAGTCTGGTCTGGCAACTCTCATCTCTCTATGAATGTGAGCCCAGATACATTTTCAGCCTAAGCTGGGTGCTCTTTTTGATACAAATAGGATTAAAAATGAGGTATATTCAGTAAAATTAATTTGCCACAAAAAATAACTGGTGACCTTTGTATCTGTCAGGCCTGTATACTGACTGAGCTAAATCCTGAGTTCCTCTGTAAGAGAGGGAGCCACAGAGCTTTTCCACATATTTTAAACTGTATGTAATCACAAACAACAAAGACTTGCTAGAATGCTCCAGTCATCTTGGTTTAGACAGAAGACGAAGTTACAATGCACTTGTATCTAACTTTCTTTCAGGACCTTATTCCCAATGCAAGCAAAATACATAGGTTTGCTTCATTTCAAAATCCATGTCATGAGGCTGAGAATGCCAATACACTTTTCAAACAGCGGTTGATCCCTTAGGCACTTATCTAGCTGAGCCGGAATAATTGCTTCCTTTCCCTTGGTATTTCTTTAGGGCATTTTTATATGTTGGAGTCTTAAGAGTTTCTGTTGACCAGAGCAGGAAGCCATATAGCAAGTTGCAGCAGATTTCAGGGACAAAGCTGATTAACTGTGGTGAAGCTCTAACGCAAATCCCATCGCAGTTAATTCCCTAGCTTGCCTCTGCACTGCCTGGTGTTCCCTGCACAGGCACAGCCCCCATTAGCAAGAGACACAGCCCCACCAGCCCCACGGAGTTTGCAGAGATCTGGGCAGCCAGTTCACTGTGTGTTTGTGCTTATATATACATCCCCCAGACACAGAGATATGCACCATTATATAAAAGCTGCTCTGATGACAGTAGAAAGAAAACAAAACGACTCTAAAAGTAGAAATGTAATTCTTATGGATAATAGTTTTTATGTTTTTGTTTTTTTTCTGCAAACACCTGCGGTAATGGCAGTTCGTTGTTAATGCAGCAAGAAAGATGCAGTAGAAGCAAAGCAATTCTGCTGGTGTCTGAATTTCTACCTTGGTGTAAATTAAATGAAAATTTAACTTCAAATTGCCAAGAGATTATTAAACTTGTGTTTAAGGTGGACTTTGGGGTCTGATTTTGACTAGGTTCAGGTTAACATCAGATAGTTGAATTCCACAGATATCTGCACATCTCTGGGAGCAGCATATTCACAGACAGAGGGACAATTTCACCTCTTCTAATTTATACATTTGATCTAATGCACTGTAGGTCATCTAAAAATAGAAGCCTGGAGAGGAACTCAGCTAATACTTCTGAGCCACAGACCAACAACAGCCGCCATCCTTCCTCCAGTGTCTTTCTGTCTGTACCAACCTTCAGCCCAATCTTCTCTACAGTAGAAAATCACTTTTATCACAGATCCCCTCCGGATAGATATCTAGGTGCTTAATAAGTCTAAAGGAAGATTTGTCAGCCCTTCATGAATAACCAGATGTTGGGAAAAAAAGATGGTGTGTCTTTTCCCTGAGCAAACATTCTTGGCATTTTTGCATTTCCTCCCATATCTCCTTAAGAAATGATTGTGTGTAAATTTACTGCTGACAAAACTGGGGGCCTGGGAGAAAATGAATTATTCATTCACTTGGTAACTATAGTTGGTAAAGACCTGGAATTTCTCTTTTTCTGAGAAATTTGACACCAAAACATTACTTTTCATTCTGTTTCAGAAAGATAGGATTGTTTCAGACTTTTTTTTCTTGGTTCAAAAATTTCAAGGCTTACCGTTCCTTTCAGAATTATTTTAGTTTTTATTATATGATGACACTACTACTTTTAAATCATCAAATGTGGCTCCTACTTATCAGACTAGAAAAGATAAAATGGTTTATTCAGTACTAAGCAACATCTGACAGTATTATTTAAAAAAAAAACATGAAAATGGTAAATTTTCATTATCCCCAATCATATGCAACCATTCAACCATATAACATATCAGTAGTAATGGTTCTTTTACTCTAGTGCTACTATCAAAATTAATAATAGAAGGAATAGAAAAAAAATTAAGATCTGATTTTAAAAACTGCCAAAACGTAAACCACCTCCATTTCAACATTGCCCTAGAACTATTAAGTGCAATCATCAGGACCTCGCATTTAACAACAGATCAAAAACTTTTACAAATACAGTATTTTCCTTCTGAATTTATAAAATCTTGTCCCTGTTCAAACAGTGTGGCAGATGCTTTGTGGTTTACGTGTATGTAGTGTTTTCAGTCCCATTCCTGGGATTGAAAATGCAGCTCATTTTCAAAAACTTCTTTTGGCACTGATATTTTGTTGATAATTTCCATAGAGAGATCAAGTGGTTGATTTACATAGACAGTGAAATAACAATCATCATATTTATCAAGTAAAACTCTAATATTCTCATCTTGTATTTTGGAAAAAGAACAATTGTTAACACATTTTCTATGAAGTAAAAATTATTTCTGTGATTCTAATATTGGGCAAAATGATTGAAAAAATAACTCGCTTTGGAATCAACATACCATTGCCCTCTTTTGACATGCCATTCACTTTCCTCTCTGTGTTATTAGCTTGATCTTAAAAGGGTGCAGTGCAGCTGCACTGCAGATTTAGTAAGGTACTAGCAGAACCTTCAGTTGTGAAGAGAATTACTCTGTCTTCCCTGAAGGTAGGACACAGTGGCAGAAAGGATGCGGAGCCGATGATAGGTATGACCAATTTTCATGTGTGTGACAATTTCTCTGCTATGTGACTTTACACTCTACATAACTTTAAAATAGTCATATGCCACAGCGAATCCCTGCCTAGAGCAGCTCCTTTATCCACAACTGCCTCTAATAATAACGGCCATCAGAAAAAGGAAAATAAAACTAATGGACCAAATTTTGTCCTATACACTGATATAACCAAGGGTACTGTATTTTTACCAGGTTTAAGATATTCTCATATGTTTATACAGCCAGAGAGAATCATTTTGAAATAACGCTCTATGGAGGAGCATTGATCCTCCAGCAGTTGTGATCTGACACTTGCACTGCGGAGATCTGCATATTTCCGCATATCCATGACAGGCCATACCTGTCACGCATGAACAGTGAGAGTGCAGGATCTGGTAGTCCTGGGTCTGTCTCTGATGTCGTGTGGGCCTGTGGGGGGGAACACTTACCACCCCTGGTGCATCACTTGCACGTCTCTGTGCTTTGGATCTTTTGCTCTGCTGCTGAACTGGCCACCTGAAAAACACTGCTGAAAAACTTATTCTCCATGCTCTTTACACTTCACTTTTTTTTTTTTTTTTTTCTCTCTAAACCCTTTACCTCTTTTTTCTTCCCATGAAGACATCTCTTCCAGTGAGGCATCTACTGCCAGGCTCCCTTCATCAATACATTGCCTGGTGACCCATAGCATTTCTTTTGTCCATTTGTAATTTCTCAAACTCAACTCATTTTTTTAGCTCTTGCCTTAATTTAAGCTATGCTGCCCTCTTCTGTTCTGAATGATCTGCTTCTAAGCAAGAACTGCAGGACCAAATAAAAATTACTCACTTAGGTTTGACTTGTAACTTTGTTTTTGAACGTCTGATGCCTAAACCCTAGCCAGGGGAAAGGGTTCCTGTTTCCCCAGCACCTTTGTCAGTCTTTTCATGTCTGCATAAACAGTGCACCATAGAAATCTCCTGGTGCTAGCCATCGTATCCTCACAAGTTTCTATTTCTTGATACTTCCTTTATTTTTTTCCTGATTTTTATTTTTGTCTCTAACGACAGTCTTTCTCTCTCTCTCTCTTTTTTCCCCACTCCCTCTCTTATGTTTGTTTACTGTTTATTTTTTTTTTCCTCCATCTGCTTATCTTACTCATCCCTTTCTCCTTTTTTCCTCTGAGAGCTTTCTAGACACACTTCTCCAACAGACTTAGCTGAAAGAACAGCGGTCCTAATTGTAATGAACAGTTCATTAACAACTGGTGTAGACGATCACTCAAAGTCATTATTCAGTCCCTGAGATAAGAGCTTGACACAATAATCACGTTTGCTCAGACAGGTCCCTGGAAGAGCCCATCAGAGAAACAAACCTTGCCTCGGGGGAAAGGGCAATGCATGACAGCAGAGAGCTCTAGAAAAGACAAAATAACAATAATTTAGTTCTATTGTTCTTGTTGCCACTCCTCCTACTCACTAGCTTAAAATATTTACACAGCTCTTT
Organism: Tinamus guttatus; assembly: GCF_000705375.1. The sequence goes on along the minus strand of NW_010583746.1, from coordinate 82,233 downwards.
TTAGGAACAATGCCCCTCACCCCCATTCAAATAGTTATTGAATGCATGTATAGCTCACTTTCTGAAACCAAATTTTCCAAACCATGGGTTGTGGGGAAAATTCAAAGGGAGCCCTGGAGGGCTGGAGAAAAAAATTACTGTTAATGTAATTGTTTAAATTATGATGGATTTAATATCAAAAGAAAACAGATCACTTGATTTCTGTTGTTCTTTTTCTTAAGCATTATGCTGACACCATCTCTTTTTTTCCCAGGATAAGAGCAATTGAGAAGTGGCTGTACACACTGACTGCAAGCAGTTATATTAATCAGCCTAAAGACACCGGCTGCAGCTCAGTGCCTCCGTGGGGCGGGTGAGCGGGGTCCGGATGCCCCTGCTCTAATCACGGCCAAGTCCCACTCCTCTGCCCGGAAGGAGCTGCGCTGTGCTCCTGACATGCAAAGGTAATTAGCAATTTCCTGCCTAGGCACTCAAACAAAGACTGATGAGCTTGGAAGTCCTAAATATCCAGAGCATGAAGTACTGTTATATTATTCCCTGCCCAAGATCTGCCTGTCACTGACTCTGTGGCACTGAGCATTTCTAGAGATTGGTTCCCTAGTCAGCTGTCTGATATTCCCTAACTGGAAACCTAGTGCTGAACATCTCTGTGAAAGAGCTGTAGAGTCTGAGCTCACCAATGAAAGACAATGAATAAGAGCATTACCCCTCTTGAAAGCCCTGCAGAGCTGCAGCCCTAGTTCATGTGTCCTGGTGCTTGCATACCTGTTGTTTTCCTGTACCGTGCACTGCTTCTAATGTGGAGTAAGGCTGTTGCCTCCAGTGGAACTCTTTTTAGGAACACAGTTGTTAATGTTTTGTTATTCTCCAAAAGCTACTTGATTTTTTTAATTTAAAGCTTTACAGGAGTCTGGTATGTCTGATAAAAATTCTTCAGAATATCCCTGTTTCCTTTCTGCCTTATTAACTGTATCCTCAAAATCCCATATACTTCTGCCTGCTTCACAAGGAAATTTTTTTTGCTGAGACATGCACAGGCATATCTCAAAATATCTCACCAACTAATCTTTCATTTGCCTGAAGGTCATATACCAAGGAAGATGCCTTGAGCACTCACTTCCATCCATCAGCTTTGCTCTCAAGTTGTCCAGCCATCTAAGACCATCCATTTCATCATGGGATCTTCACGCAGGACATGCCTGGAGGTCCTGTGGTGCTCTGCAATGGAAAACTTTTTGCTTACATCTGGAATCACTGACTGTTCTTGATGGTGGTGAGGGGAAACCTTTATAGAGAAAAGGACAATGAGGCACGATATTAAGGCAGCTAGTTGGTCAATGAGTCACAGCTACTAAAGGTTTGGCATCAGCCACAAGGCAGCTAAATGTAACCAGCATATAAAAGTCCCACAGGATGTCTCTTGCTCGCACGCGCACACACATGCAGAACTTAGACAAGCAGTTCCATCCTCTGCTCACTCATAAGCGGCTTGGGCACAGCTTGATTTCCTCAGGAAAGTTTGCGTTGCTTTCCTTCAGCTGGTCCTTTAATGACTGATTTCCCCTGCTGTGCTAGTGTCTAATTTGCAGACCACTGAACCCACTGTGAGTCTGGTTTTCAATCAATATGGCACATATCAGGTTCATAGCGATCAATTTGGGCTGCATGTGTTGACTGTCTAGAAGGTAGATGGTGATGGTGTAAACTAGGAGAAGAGCAGGCAAAAAGTGGGTCTGATGGTCTGTGTAGGATGCCGTACGATGGCTTCTGATTTCAGTTGTGGCTTCTAGATGTGTTGTAGAGTCACTGCTGAAGGGGTATAACAGCTTTGAAGGGCAGAAGGGAAGAAGGCAGTAGGGAGGGAAGATGGAGAAACGATAGGACATTGAAAAAGAAGGGACAGGAGGACCGATGGTTGGTGTTTGCACAGAGGAGTGAAAAGGAATGTGAGGAAGCCACAAAGGAGAAAATTGTTTGGAACCAGGAACCAGATTTTCCCATGCACCATGCAGGGGTAAAATGCCTATAATAATAACAACAATGATAACAACAACAACAATAATAATAAAAGGGCATACAGCATGGTGCATAAATAAGAGAGGCTTCTAAAAAGACTTGCAGTTGAACTGTAATAATATAAGGTGTTGGTAGACAAGTAAAGCAAAAATATTTGTAGTGCCCACTTGTGTCAACTGTGAATTTGAACTTTCTTTTGTAATCAGTTCAGATTTTTGAAATAATATTTTTAAGAGGAGGTTCCTCTGTCTGCTTGCTGTGAAATGCAAAAGTATCATCATGAAATTATAATTTCAGAACTAGATGAATAATACACTATTGAATTCAAGTGTTCTTTGCAATGATCTTGAAGGCTTTTTGCCTGAAACATGCTGTAGGTTGGAGAACAGGTTTTAAAAGCCCAGACCTATTCCAGAAAGACTATGAATGCTTTTCTGGGAAGGAAAGATTATATATTACACTTGGTTGCTCTCCAAGATTTGTATGTCTTACATGAATACTCCTCTGTCTCCTTCTGTGGTGACATATCTGAGATCAATTATGCTAACAGTAAAGTCTGGAATTTTTATAGTCAAGCTCTTTATGAGCATTTTCATAGAAAACCTTATGGAGGCTGAGGCATAGGAAAAGACTAATAATCCTGGCCTGCTATCTTCATCATCTCCAGCCCTGTGTCTTTTCCTCTTTACCCCGTCCAAGTGAAAACACTGGCTCACGTAATACAGACACTCCATTGTGATGGTTTAAATGGCCATCTGTATGTTTATCAGAGGGCTCCACGAATCTGCAGCCTCATTAGTGCTTGTGTCATGGACAGATGGGCCAACACAAATTCTGCTTATGTCAAATAAATTCTCCTTTTTTTTTTTTCTGGCTTTATCTCTTTTGTTTGTTTCTCTTGCGCTCCCTCTCTAATTTTTCTTTTCTCTCTGGGAGTTTATTCATGCTAAAACTCTTTTCCTTATTTCTTGGGCTGGATCCTAAAACTATATGCATGGTTAGGAGAAACTTATCTGAAAAGAAATGAAATTTTAACCTGATTGTTTCTTTTGCTGCAGGAGTAGTATTAATCAAATTGGTGGGGCTACTTGGAGAAAAGGGAGTTTTCACTCATAGAATATGAGAAGGTATTATTTAGTTTCTATAATAATCATAAGCCACAACCAAAGATTTGGGAGTTCTGAAGGCTACCTAAGTTTATTTACCTTTCTGGAATGACGAGAAAAGGTGACTGTTTTATTTGTCAGTAACTGATATCCATTTCATGTCACCACCCAAAGCTACAGTGTCAGGATTGTAAAAATAGTGAAGGAAAGCTTATCGATTATAAGCATTATTTTTCCCTTGTGTCTCTTTTTTTCATGTGCACCTAGAAATATTTCATTTGGCTTTAGATTTTGATGGAACTTGTTTACAGACAGGATGGTGCTTCTGTCATTCTTAGTTGCAGTGAATAGTATTTTGCACACATATTACTGTTGAGTGAGTTAAGTGTTTAATAAATCTTTAAGGATCAGTGTTGTGCTTCACCAGCTGGGAAACTTAGAAGAGGAGACATAATTATGTTAGTCAACATGAAGGAAGATCCCCATCTTTTGCATCTGTGTCTTAAATGGATGCTCAAAGAGAGAAAATGTTAGCCCTAAACAAGTTTCTGAACAATTTAGCAGAGATGCTACTGTGGTTCAGTCACAGGTAGGGTTTTCTGAGTGATATGTTCAGTTTCTAGAATAATTTTCCAGAATTTTCTACATCAAATCTGCCGAGTTTAGTTTACTGCCTCGGCACTGTCTGCACCCTAAAGATCCTGCTGGATCTTTTCTCACTTATTCCTCAGGATTCAAATCATCTTCAACTGCAATTTAGAATGAGAACAACAAAGAGATAAATAAGTGCTGGTTGAAATTCACTGTGAGCCAGATGATTATCTACTCATAAATACTTTTAAAAGACATCTGCAGAAAATGAGACAACAGAATCCATTTTTTTTCTTTTACCAAAGGACTTGTTCAGGAAAGGCAATGGGTCTAAGAAGGAATAAATTTATTTTCAATAATAAGTAATTAGCTATGACTGAAAAATACACATGCAGCACATGTGAAAGAAGGTGCTAGTGAAACACAGGAAAACACAGTTTTCCTTGGCAAAAATGTATTTGTAAAAAATTGAAAAGGATTCCCCTAACTCACAGAAGTCATTGTGCTCTGTTCATAGCTATTTGTAAGTGAACATAGAATTCCAGTGTTCAGACTGTTTCAACACGGTTATGGGAAAATCTAACCCTAGTCCTAGAAATAGGAAGGAATGTCTATTTTTCATTCTTGTGTAATTCAAAACTGACTGAAAACAATTGGCAGAAACCTAAATACTCACATTCTCACATTTGGGCAGAAACCAAACATGGGAAATTTGGGGCCAAAGGGTTTTTTTTTTTTTAATTATGAGGAAGTACATAAGAACGTTTTTTTGTAAAGTGGTAAGTTTTTTATTAGAGGCGACTCAATGTATAAATTGTCCAACTTCTCTTTTCTTATTCTTTTTTTTTTCTTTTATTTCCTGGTGCTTGTTCTTGAAATTCCACGTTTATTAGTAAGTATAAAAGTAACTGCCTGTGTATCTTTAAATAGAAATCACATTCTTGTCAGCTTACCCAAAGCCCAAATATGGGAGAGCGTGTCAGAGAATAGCACTAACATGAGGGAGTCTGGGACTTGACAATGGTGTGGGCTCTGCTCCTGTCTGGTAAGCAACTTGCACTGACTTTTGTTCCCTGAACTCCCATCCCAGGATGTAGATCTAAGGGATCCTTGCATACGGAGCAGTAGAGAGGTAAAAGTAAATTTAATATAGGGTGAAGTGTGAGATATCTAGAAAGTGTAGGGCAACAAGGTATTAATATCCTGGTTATTTTGGTTTATTGCCATCTTGTGCTGAGGTTGATAAAGAAGCTCATGTCTTCACTGGCAGGAAGATTTGGCTGTACTTTATAAACTATTATAAATATTACATGGTGTAGCTAAGTAGCCTACACTCCAAATGTAAACTAGTGTGGCTCAAATACTGAAGAATCACTCTATAAAAATGGTACTTCCCCATTCTGCACATCTGTTTCTTGCATGTATCCTGAGAGTCAGATCTGCTTAAATAACATTTAAATGAAGGTTTTATTGATTTTTTTAAAAAACATCTGTGAGCCCTACGGAGCCAATTCAACTGTAGGAAAGGGAACTAGTTCTTTTCCAGTATGTCTGCTAACTGAAGGATGGGTTTTGCTCTCTATTTTCATGTGCGTGCAGTGAAGATGTTGTCCGGATGTGCCTCGAATTGGTACAAGACTGGCAAGGAGAGCGAAAGTTGTGCCAAGGATATGGGCTGTTTGGAGCCTGGTTCATTGCAGAGCAGCCTGAAGGTACTTCCTTCTCAACTAAAAACCTGCTGTCTGCAGCTGCTTAGAGTTGCTGGAGAGCATCAGGGCCCATATTTCCTCTCTCATAGAACCCACAAGGGTGATTCCTTCCTCTCTCCTTACTCCTTGGGACTGGGGTGCTTCCCAGCCTCAAGAGGGGACTCTTGGCTATTCCAATTTGTGGGAGATCTCTCATGGTCTTCAGAGCTTTCTGCAGAGAAATCATCTGTCAGATCAACTTCCAACAATCTTCCCTCCCCTTTCTGTGGCCTGGCCTTTTTTATGGAGAACCTTGTTCCATACCCAGCTTCCAAGCTCCGATTTGAACCTGAGTGGCAGAAAAACACTGACCATCCTGTGCCTGGTGGTTTAGTGCACTGAGCCACCACATGAGCTAGAGTCTAGCTCTTTATTACATCCAGATGCATAAAGTGCTTGCCTGCCAAGAGTGTGCTTGGTGCTTGATGAAACCCTATCGCTGAAATGGATTAGAGTCAGAGCTGCCAGGAACAGCTTTCGGCAAATGCATCAGGAGAGAGGAAGCCTCTGTGTGTATGGAACATCCATAACATGAGGTGGTGTACTCCCAAAAAACTTGTCTTTTTAATCGTAGGAAATTAAAAGCCCAGAAGGCGTAAAACAAAGAAAGTGGCAAAGGTTTGCCAAGACACCTCAGGTTATAAATCAAAGTCCCATAAATCCTTGCCCTTTCTATAATCTTGCATCCAGGACCCTTTATTACCGTTCTCGGCACTCTAACGTCAGATCTTCTTAAATAACATTTACGTCTTTCACTTTGACTCCTCAGCTATGAGCAGTTCCCTAACTTCTTTTCCACTAGAGCAGCCTAAATGTCCTCCCACAGCTCCATCTTGACAGTCCATGATAGCTTCCACCCAGGCATCCTTCCGTGCTTTGCACTTCTTTGAGGAGGTCCTCATTCTTCCCAGACCTTTTTGCTTGTCCTGCTGTTGCTGCTCAGCTTGACATTTAGAAAATGTTGATCGGATTTACAGCGTTAACTACTTAAAGAAAATGCTTGATTGTACTAGTCTCAATAAAGCAGATATGCTTTGTTGGTTTGGCACTTAAAGTCTTTGGGACAGAATCTAAGATTATTTTGTGTTCTCTGCGTGAAGGGTAATTGCTATTTAATGTTCAAAGCCCTGCACACACAAGACATTGTGTGTGTTTCTCTGTGAGTTAGAATCTGCAACAGAGAGCCTTTTTTTCTGGATTTGCTTGTGCCTTTATAATGACCTGACTGCCCAAGGTATTTGAAATTCATGCCTGCATCCAGATTTTGCTTATAAGCAGATAACAGAACCAAAAGTTCACATTCACATTAAATCTTTGACCAGATTTCAGAATCTTCAAAAGGCAATTTGAATTTTGGGATGAAAACTGCTTCTCTAATGTTTAGATCTAGCTTTCTAGGGACTAGTATGCTATCTGCAGAAGGAGCCTCCTTTTCCAGCAAAATAAGCAATTGCTTCTTCCTCAAGGTTAACGATGAATTGTTTCAGATTTGTAGGCTGAATTCAGTCTTGTTTCTGGCCACAAGGGGACAGACAGTAACAGTCAAATAGGAACACAGTGTATCCCTATGTGAAATAAGTTAATTGAAGACAGTGCCACGATATTAATTAGCTCTGGAAGGTCTAAGAAAAACAAAAACAAAACCCAAATGTATACTACTCAGAACAAATCAGATAGGAAATATATATCAGAATATATCAACTGAAATAGCGCAGAGGAGATCAGTGAAAATAAAGCATGTATATACACCAGATACAACCTAGGAAAAAGTGGCATGAGTATTTAAGTCTGTCTAGTTGAAAAATGTACTTCAAGTTTCAGGAGACTAAAGCACAACACGATGTAGTATATGGTGCCAGTCAGGGACTTGGGCCTCATAAAAATACTTGGAGAAAAATCACTAAGACAAGACTTGATACTTCAGGGATGAATAATGTAACTTCAGAGCCTCTCATCTCAGGTTAACAGGTTCAGATCCTTGCAGACCCAACGGCAGTCAGGCACTGCCCTGTGTGTGCAAATGTTTTCCTTTTTAATATAATGTTTTGCCAAAGTGTTGCTTGCAGCACTTGCAGTGTGAAAAACAGCAGCCTGTGTCTTGGCGCCTGGGACTGATGTCCCCCTCACGCTGACTGATTGGCCCTGCTGTGGGCTCGGTCAGCTGCTGCTGAGAGCTGCGTCCAGCTCGGAGTGCAAGCGGTTACGTCAGGTCATGGCTGAACCCCCTGTGGCAGTCAAAGGAGGGAAGTTTTGACCTGTGGATAGTTGCTCCATACGGTGTCAGGGAAACTCGCCTGCAGAGGCAGCTGAGCAGATCACTGAGGTATTGCTTGTCTTTTACTTCTGAAGCTGAACACATGAAGAGTGTCCTCAGTGCTTCCTGAACCAGGCATACCTCTGTGGGCATTTTGTCCTCTTCTCGCTGATCTTTTCTTTATATGTGTTTCACAAAGTATCAAATCTATTGATGAGGTTATTAATTAGTATTTCATTTGTTCATTTTGGATTATTGTTGTCGTAAGGATTCTCCTCTGGTGGAGAAGCTTGCTTTTAATTGGGTCCTTGGAAAAAAAGTTGCTTAACAGGGGGAGAAGTAAGCTGTAAACTTAAAGGAATAAAAATTGACCTTTCTTGACAAACCGTCTGAGTTTTCATGGCTTTCTCATGTCTTCATGCTGCAAGTAATGTAAGGAATGCTGCAGGCAGCGTGTCTGCAGGCTCTCATATTAAAAAGAAATTTTTTATACAAGCCAGTTGTGGCTTCCTCTGTCCAGTTTTATTTTGCTTATTCCTATTTTTTTTTTCTTAGTCAGAAATCAGATTCTGGAGATCACTCCCACACAAAGTATTTCCCCACATCAGCGCATCAGCGCTGCTGAGTCACTGACACAACATCCCACCTCTCCCAGGAGATCTGGGAGCCTTTGCCAGGCTTCTCTCGTCTTATTAACAAATATGGTTTCACTTAACTCCTCAGGGAGCAGTGACTTGTCAGTGGAGACCTACACAAGCTGCAAGCCCTTCCAGCTGGGTGGATTTATGAGCATCTCCTGCCATCTTGTGGGACTGAGGAGAACTCACTTTGTTTAAGATTATGTGGGAAGGAGAAGCTTTCCTTCCAACCCTACCTACCTAGTCAGGGAAAGAAACAGGGAGCATAGAGGTGCGCCCCTTTCTGCAGGAATAGCCTGGAAAAACCCGTCACCTTTCTGGCACTGCACCGCTGTGCCTACAGGCAGGTTGGCCACGTGTGTGTTTTCAGAGGAAGGGATGGAAAGATTCAGGGACTTCTCTTGCTGTTGGTCATGTTGGGGGGTGCTATCCCAGGGAGCTGCGCAGAGGCTGAGCAACTGAGTGCGGGGTTGGAACCCAAGGACTGCTGTGGGCAACCCCCGCTAACCCCGTTGTGCTGCGTGGGTGGCCTCGGACAAGGCTCCCAGCACAGGGAGAGAAAACTCTCCCACAGTGATAATGCTGTGTTTGTCCTCTCAGAAAACTTCCCACCACGGCTAGTAACAGATTTGCTCTGTGTAAATAAATCAAGAGCAACTGCCAGTACATTAGACACCCTGTCCTACAGGGCCGCTCATTGTGCAATCATTAAAGCTCAGCATGATTTGAATAGCAGAGTTCCAGGAGAATGCTCCCAAGTTGTTATTAACAGTGGGCAACTGGAAAAGCCACCAGAGCTTGGTGTGATTCCTAAGTAGAGGGAACAATGTCTTGGACGTGACAAATTTGTTTTCACACCCATGCACACTCTCAGATTGATGCCTTCCTTTTTTTAAGGTCTTGCTAGGTACAACCAGCTGAAATCAGTGTGAGACGATGTTTGCTTCAAACTGCTTTGATCCATAGATCGTGCTTTCACCCATTTCCAAACTTTTGGGTGATTGGGTTTGCGAAGTGAAAAATGCTCCTTTTATACTTCCAACTTTTTTTTTTTTCCCCTCTGTTTTAGAATACTCAGGCTCTGAAGAGATTTCTTCAGCAGCGTGCAATAACAGACAACAGGAGGAGATTCTCTTGACTTTGGTAGATCAGTGCTAGATGGCAATCGGAGTCTTAAAATTGGTTTCATTGGTGTTCTGACCACACTTTGAGGTCTTGGATGCCCTTCCAGGCTGTCTGGTGGACACTGTAGATTTATCCACTCATCCTTCCACCTATTATCTTCACTGCCTGTTTTTCCCCAAACCTAATATCCTTACTATCTCAGTTCCTATCTGACTCTGTGTTCTTAATCTGCATTCCTCCTTCCCCATAGTCCTTTGTTTGACTTCAAAGGCTCTGAATATCTTTTCTTGCCATCTCCATCACGTTCTATTTACCAGACACTTTATCCCAATTTATTTCCTAGATTTTCTCTGCAATGTTTCAGGTCTGGGTCCCTCCTTGGAGTAAGACACTTTTCTTCTCCATACAGCCTTAGTTTCAGCACCTGTGCAGACAGAACAGGTAGGCTGCCACCTCGCTTTCCCTGGGAGCACCAGGTCTAGGTCAAATTTTAACTCTTTATTTCACAGAAAGAGCTTCTCTAGCTTCCTTTAATGAAAATAAAGATTAATAAAGCACCAAGAAAAAAAAAAACATACACACTGATTTTTTTTGACAACAAACCCAGCATTTTCCTTTAGCCTTGTTGTTAGAAAGAGATGGGTAGTTTTGACTGAACTTTTCCAAAGAATCAGAGACTAAGGCTGATAGTTTCCCACATAATACGGAGAAGTGCAGCCATGTAGATCTATTTGTCAAACACACAATTAACTGAGATCTGAGGTCTGCAAGGGAGCGTGTCAAGTATTGCGGGAAAAGAGAGAGGGGAGCAGGCAACAACCGAGAGGTCTCACTGCCTCTTCTCCATCCAGAGTATTCCTCCCCCTTCTCCTCCCAGCAGTCTTCCCACATGATCCTAATATCCTCTCTACCTTTGCCACAACCTTCCCAAGTGCTGCTTATATCTCACCAAGTGTTCCTTGTTAACCTCTAATGGTTGGCCTCAGAAAATCCTTTTACCCATCAAGCAATCAGCATTATTATTTTCATTCCTGGCCAACCTTTCCTCCTATTTCTTACTCCTACAAGGTATCTTTAAAAACAGGAAGTGCTACTAGACCTGCCTGTTCAAGTTTTTTCTAACTCTCTCAGCAGGCGTTTATTGTCCTGCTGGGATGAGTCTGTAACTCCTCTAGATGAAATTGTCACCTGTTGCCCAGTACTTGCTGGATATGAGGATCTGGGTGCAAACTGTTTGATTTACAATTAGTCTGTATTAAATTAAAATTACTAAGAAGTTTCGTGAGCATACAGGGAGGAACTGTCCTGTTGTAACCGAAGGTGATCCTTATTGGAATATCCTTCACTGCAGTGCCTTGTTGCTCCATTTTCATTCACAGATGCTGAAAGGTACAAGAAATACTTATGGGCTTGGATGGTGTACAGGTTCGACCCTCAGTTTTCTAACACTGTACTCTTATTTGACTCTACTATCACTTCATAGCTTTGGACAGTACAAGCCTGATTTTCTGGAATCAAGATGTGGCAGCATGCAATACCCTAATGACTCCCTCTCCTCAGCACATAGGAGTCTCATCTACATTGGTGAAGACCAAGGTGATATAAGCAATACTGAATTTTGTCCAGAAAGTATGATATCTTCGAGTGCAGAATAGGATTAAAGTAAAAGGGAAGTGAATCCTAAAGCTGCATGAATAATCTTAAGACTTATATCTCTCAGTTTGCTCTGTGTCGAGAAAATGAAACACATTACAGGAATAAAATCACAGTATTATTACCCAAGCAACGTAATTAGTGAATTTCATGGGGCTAGATATAAGCAGAACTCTTTCCAGTCACCTGATGGTAAGCTTGGATGGCTTGTCTTTTTTTTTTTACTCTTTAGAGAGAAGCTGTCAATGTGTCATATTAAGGTTTTCTAGCCTTGCAAGCCAAGAAAATTTGATTCTGAAATCATGACTAAAATAATGAAAACCTGTGACTATGTCGATGGAACGGTACCTTTAGAGTTTAGATAATGAAGGGAAAGTCACCTCCAAATGATTAGTAATTTTTGTATCTGGTCTTGAAGAAGAACTGGTTATGAGCCTAATGATTTAATTTTGCTTGCATGCTTGTAACATACATGGTTTATGGGCAATTTGATATCATGTACACAGTCCAGTGATGGATAGGCGTCAAACTAAAGTGGAGACACTAAGGAAGACCAAAGAGTAATTTTCTCCTACTGATTTTGTCTGTTGTTGATTAAAGTATCAATTCCTTGGTTAGGTAGAAAATATCAAGACTATCTCCTAAATTAATATGAAATATGTAAAAACCAGGAAAGTGAAGAAAGAATATTTAATCTTTGAAGATCCCTTAGAGGAATCCCGTACTAATCAAGTTCCCTGTAAAGAAAATATTGACAATAGTTCACATGTGTTGAGAGAAAGGTATTTTGAGAATTTAATCTTGGTGTAAATACACTATACATTCTTTTCCTTTCATTTCTTCATATATATTTTATAAGCATTTTTATCAAGCATCTCTTTGCAAGTTTGTCATACCTAATAAAAACTGTCATTGGCTGTTTCTCTGATGCATAAATAGTGTTTAAAGGTTATCCCTTTATTCTAACTCTGTCACTGGACAATGAGAGTCATATCAATGAGTGAAATCTCTTTGGTTTCAAAAATAGTAGGTTTGGGAAACTTTGCTCTGGTCTTTACAGGCTCTTTAAGGAGACCTTTTTTAAAATTTTATTTATTTATTTATTATTTTTGTGGAGGCAGTTGAAGGCACCTGTGCATGACTTCAGCCAGCTGTAGCACCAGTATATAAAGCTCTGTGCCTGAAAGGGGCTGTACTTTGTAGGGGTATCAGGTGGGGGTGTGGAATGCAGGAAAGTATAATGTTATTAGAATGAAAAGCTGTAATAATATAATAGCTCTAAAGGCTGTGAGATATAAGCAGTGTATGCTAATTGCGGTGTTTGTAATGGTCAGAAACTAAACCATGGAACTGAAGTAACTTGTAACCAATAAGGATGAGGCAGGAAATAAAAAGCATTTCAAGTATATTGATGAGAGAAAGAGGACTCTGTGGTTAATGACTAGATGAATACTCAAAAGAGCTGTGTTTTGTTCTTTACTGTACTACAGATCTCTTCTGTGACCTTAGGAAAACATAATTTCCCCATTTCCATACCCTTTGTCTGTCTCACCTCTTTAAATTTTGGGCATGTAGGGTGGGGATTGTGTATTTATAGAGCAGAGGAGCCTATGACCTTATTGGAACTTACTGATGCGGCTATAATATAAATAATACATTTCAATGATGCATTATCCTAATAGCAGTTTGCATAGGTTCCCTTCTTTCTGTAGGGAAGGCTTAATAGTCTCTGTGGCAGTGGTGGTTCTTTTCATAAAGCTGCTCACCCAGTTTATGAGGGTAGTGTGGTATAGCCAGAAGCTTGGAGGGTCAGATGAGTGGCTCCTAGGGCAAATTAGCTAAGGTATCACATGAAGAGGCATAAATAACTCATTGGAAGCTTGTGTGCTTAAATGCAATTCATAGTAATGTGGTTCTTTATATAGAAAACTAGAGAGCTGATAAATTTATGTTGTACTAGAAGTTTTTTTTTTTTTTTTTTTACTACAATTCATATAAGAATTCAGTGTGTCTGGGTAGTTGATCTGAAAATCTAGAATTTAATGTCTGTCCTTTTCCAGCAGCACACTGCCTATATACGATTCTGTATATTGTGCGATATACCATGTGAGAAGGAGTGAAAAGATTAGAATAAGGAAACCTTCCCTTTTTTTTTCTCTTTCGCATATTTTCCAATTTTCATCCTTCTGCCCTTCATTTTTAGCACATCATTTAGGCATCATGCATTTTAAGAAAAAAAAAATAAACAGATTTTTTTCTGAGGAGAGAAATTAATTTTGTCTCCCAATCCAGCATTTATGATGGCTTTTTTTTTTCTTTCCCTCCAAAAGTCTCTCTTTCAATCCAAACAGAATAGCGCCATTTGCTAAGTAACTTTGACACTCTGCTGCTCCGTGACTCAGGAGGACAGGGGAAGTTGGAGCCTTTCAAATCTGAGTCTGCTGTTAGCATGACTATCTCAGGCCTTGCTTGCCTAGGACTTTGGAAATAGCAAGAAAAACCTTCTTTCTTTTGGAGGCAGGGCATGGCACTCTTATGAAGGAGAACAGGCCAAGCGAAAAGGCTGCTATTTTTTTCAGTGTGCTTTGGCTCAGGCCTTTAAAACCCAGCAGAAAGCTTACAATGCCAGGTAGAGGGTGGCTGTGCCCCTAGAGAGTCAAAGGACACAGGGCTTCCACCACTTCTTTTCCACCTTCCAGCAGCTCTGTAGCACTAAACCTTTCTAATTTAAGCCATAATGGGTCAGGAATAATTACTGGGGCCTGAGGTCCTTTAAAAGAAGATGCTTTATTGAGGACTACCATGGGTACAATTGTAGATATGGTGATAATATTGTGAGGCTCAGAATTAATTAATTCATTTTGATTCATTCAGCCGCAGTGACTGATTAACAGCATGCAATTACCTAGCTGAAGCCTTTAGGTTGGATATATCTCTCCTATTTACATAATTAAGCTCCCTTGTGCCCTGAGGTAGGCAACTCTGTGGCAGCTGCTGGTGAGTCCAGGGAGAAGCTCCCCAGGGAGGATTTGTGGGGCTGGGAAGGCATCTCTAATACTCTGCACTGTGTTGGCTTTCACGAACTTTGCTTTAATGTCTGCTAAGAAAATTGCACTACAAGTTCAGTTTTATCTTTGCCTGAAACACTGGAGTGGTTTGGCCATGGTGGGAGGTTAGTGCGTCCTATTTTTTTTTTTCTATAACCAGCTAATTTTGTGTGAAATATCAGTAATAACATGAATATTTCTATGCAGATATTTATCAATGGTGGAATATTTTTGTGAAGTTTTCATGTGGGCATTTGCTGATGTTAGAGTAACATTTCAGGAAATTTATCAGGTGATTTATTTTGTGAGGGTTTATCTTTGAGGTGCAGTATGGGAAGAAGGACGCTACTGACATGAGTTGGACTGTCTTGTAAAATACTCTTTAGTGTAGTTTAGATGGCAAAGAGAGGTTGCCTGTGCAGTGCAATGGAATTGATGTGGAAAGTTAAAGTGAGGTAATATTCTTATGAAAGTGCTAAGAATTCAGCTGATGCTTTGCTGCATTTGAGGATTGTTTACAAGGGAATCTTTTTCTTTGGTGAGTAGTTAATATATTCCAATACTTATTACTTAAAAAAAAAAAAAAGCAATATTATTTCTAGGCTTATGTAGTAGTTTTTCTGAAATATAATAGTTTAGTTACAGAAAAAAAAAAAAAAAGTAGTGCGTGTAGAACATGCAGGAAAGTGCTGAGCTGCTGAAGGTGATACAAACCCATGTCAGGAGTGGATAGAAATAAGTTGCAAAGAGCAGCTATACCGTAACAAGAAGTGAAGGAGACTGAACTAAGATGGCATATCAGCACAGATCTGATAATGCTAGTAGAATTTGCTCTCTGCTTAGCTAGGACATCTCTGTTTTTCTTGAATTGATCTGTCTGCACTGTACTTTTAACTCTTATTCAACATATAATATTCACTGCTATCAAAGGACAGCTAGAAGGTAACTGTCTTTTTGCCAAGCTGAGAAGAAAATAGATCACTAGTTTCTTTTTGAGAGAGGGAACTGCACTTGCATGTTCTTATACAGCTGATCTGAATCACCGAATTCCCAGAAAAGATAAAACCCTAAACTGTAAAGATCATTCATAAAGTTCTCCTTGGTTTCTGTGGGAACAGAAGACAGTGTCTAGGGGAATTAGCAGCACTGTCAAGAGGCAGACTGCTCAGTGAGTGAAGAGCAGAAGGAATAATTTTAGATGAAAAGTCTTTTTTGACCTTTGCAGGCAATTTCAGCCTATTTTCCCTGCATCTTTCAGGTAATCTTCTGGTGTCTTGGTACACCCCATAAACATAAATTTTCTGGGTGCTTTGCAAGGCTCAGTATGACTCTTAGAATTGGAGCTAGTGACTTAGTATTAATGTCAGGCTCCAACTTGCCTACAGAAATGCAACTACAGAATATCTTCTTTTGGTGGGCTAGTATTAGCAACAAAGTACAAACAAATTCCCCAACACTCAAAAAGTGTTCAGCCAGAGCAAAACAGTTAGAAAACATGCTATTAAACCCATTGGTTAGTATTGCTGGATAAAGGTCTTTTTGTGGGGCAAATGAAGCAAGACCTGTTTTTGTTTCTAATCCAATTTATTTCCCACTTATTGTATGAGAGGCTGAATGTGTTGGGTGTTATTGCTTTTTTTCTTTCATTTAGGCTTAAATGTATTATTCATATATTTGTGTGTTTGCAGTTATCCTCAGTAGACCTTTTTTGCTGGCTATCCGTCAGCTCGCAGAGATGGTCAAAAGGCAACACAGACTAAAATCAAGTAGGAGTGCATGGGTTAAAGTTATAAGGTCCTTTTTGAGATAATCTATTTTCCTGTTTTTCAATCTAAGCACCAAAAGGTCCCCCTCTCATAATTAACTTGATAATGAACATCCTATACTGTTTTTGTTTATTATAGTGTTCTCTTAAGCTAGCATTGTATTAAATGCGTGCACACACATGAGTCTCCCTCAGATTTGTTGGTATTATCAGCTGAAAAGTGGCAGTACTGCCACTGCTATAGATATAGACCAGGGAAGCATTTTTGAACCATGTAGATAAATACTAATGAGACATGTCCTTGTTTTGGATTGAGCTGAAGCTTTAGCTTAAGGGCAAAGTAGCTTGGAGTTCAGGAGAATTTGGGCTTGGGGGGGAATTGGAGAGGAATTGCCTGTGGTCTTTTTTGCAGGGAAGACAACCTATGTAGTCAGCATGGGTGGGTACAGCCTGCAGAAGTGCTTTCCTGATGTGTTATGGCCAGGAAGACTGGGGGATCAAGAAAATAAGCTCTGGAGTGTGCTAATGATAAGCATATGCCTGCACGTGTTTGATGCTGCAAAAATATTAAAAGCAGAAGAGTGGGATAGAAGTAAGAGATAAGTGCCTTTTGAAATATAGTACAGTTGCCCCTGGAGACAAGAGCTTAAATGGCTCGAGACTTAGCTCATGCACTATCAGCCAGGGTATATGCTTGTGCGTACTGCTTCCCACAACTTCTTTGTCATACCCGTCTGAAGGGTGTGTCTGTCATACTGTAGAATTATTTTTCAGGTGTGTCTGTCATACTGTAGAATTATTTTTCAGGGAGTGCTTGTATTTTAACAGTAGAGATTACAGTGAGCCCAGGAAACTCTAGCTCTGACACTGGAACTCTCCCTTTGTGAGAAGGTGTGACTTCGAAGGTTTTAAAAGTTTGTGCATGTGTGAGCACATTTTCTTCATGAAAAAATCAAAAGCAACCTAGACTAAGGAAATAGATGATGCCAGTTTTGTGTTCTTTAGAAAGGCATTGCATGGCTTTTTCTCTCCCATCTGCTGTCATCTCTCTGTCCCTAACTGCTCACCACAGACATAATGTGTATAATGCTTTCCAGAAAAGGAGAACATAAGCATGTTTCCTCTCATGTGGTTAAATTAATGCTTTTGTGAGGAATACCAGGGAAGGACCAAGCTATAGCACTGTTCCTAACAAAACCTCTTCTCTGAAGATAAAAGCTAGAGCAGCTGTGTTGATTCTGCTTTAGTTGTAGGTAAGTTTTTCTGTATTTCACTAGAGCATGAGAGGTGCTCTCACTGTGTTTGGGTAACATCTTTACCCTTAGAAGCACTGTTGAAAAGCTCAAGTTTGGGCATTTTCTGTGTCTACCATTTGCCAAGAGGATTAATGATACAGATATTCCTGTCATGAATAATCTTTAAACTCGTCATGCGCTGTGGGAACTCCAGATATTTGCTACACAGGGATGGAGCAAGGTCATGATTATTCTTCTCATACTCATCTCAGGTTACTTAAACTCATCAATGTTTGCTCTTTTGTGATTGCAATGGGAAAGCACACACACGGTCTGTTAAAGTGACCTTGTAACAGTGACGCTGGGCTTCCTGACGTGTGCCAGTCAAATGGAGGGGTGAGAGTAATGTTCTCCTAATGTGATTACACACAAGCGGAAGCTAGTCAGGTAGTAATGAATGCTTACTAAAGTCTTAGCATCACTAATTATTGCAAATGATGAATTTGTAATCTAAAAACATCGTGTAATATATAAATACTGTACTGTAAATGGACATCTCATGACATTGTTTATTAATGCAAGAGAAAAGGTAGGACTAGTTTGAACTGCTTCAGGTTTCTATGGTCTCACCAAGTATTTGTAAACATGCCTTTGTAGGCTGCTTTGGCATCTGAGATGGAAATGGAAGAAAAGAATGGACACAGCTACTGCAAAAATCATTGTTATAGACTTGATGATACTTGTAATTGTTCTCATTATAACCAGGGAAACAAGTGTCTCCTGTAGACTGCACTTCCAGGCACAAAATCTCACGGTGCTATTTCTAGAATAAACATTAGTCCCTTGTTGATTATACCCTTACCAGGATTACAGACCTTCAGGGTGTCTAACCTGCTACAGCCATACAGAGAATGAATTTGGAGCTTGACTTCTATAACCAAAGTTTTATTAATCAGCCAACTACAGCAGCGTAAAGATTTATGTAAAATTTAATGAATTTTAAAGTTTAATAAAATATTTTGGAAATGTTGCTGTTTGCATAATCTTGCTGATAATATCAGCACTGAACCTAATACACAGGAAAGCACCATCTCTGGTAGAAAAATAGTGGTAAGAATAAATGCGCACATCTTGCAACAACAGCAAATGTTACCAGATTTTTAAGGGCTTAAATCATTCATGTCAATGGGACTTTAGAGTCAATCGAAATCTCTTGGGTTAGTTGTTTTCTCTGTAAAAGGACTGAACTTCACGAGATGGAATTGCTACAGACTGGAGAAATAAAAGATAAGTGTAAAAGAGCCAGTGTAACTGTTGCTCTGGATATCTTGGAGAAATTTGTCATATACCAGCTGGAAATAGTTACTAAATTGGAGAGAAATTCATTTCTAATTTACTAATTTCTAACTAGTTACTAAATTGGAGAGATATTGGAGAGTTACTCATTGGAGAGAAACATTGCAGATTAATTCAGAGAAAAAAAAAGGCAGGGGGTCAAAATACTGACTCTACAAATGCTTTAGTTTCATTTTATTCTATGGTTTTGGCCTTCAGCCAGGACAAGTTAGCACTTGTCCATAAAACTGCAGGAAAAATTTCATCAGCGCCTCCAGCTATTGTGCAAACCAACTGGCAAGGTAAAAATCACAAATAAGGTTCTGCAAAGCTTGCACAATTGGCAGTCCCTGGAGCAATCTGCCTAACTGCTCAGTTTCATATCCCTTTGTGAAGGACACTCAATTTTTGTGATTTCCTTGATAGGTTAATCGCTTAATAGTCTAAATCAAGCCTTCAAAATGAGTGTAAACACATCTGGAAGCGATTCAGGCCTATTGGGAATTTTTGAGCTGATGACGTGTAGACTGGATTTGCTGTGCAAGCTAGTTCCTCCTATACGGCTACCCTTATCTCAGGGGAGTGATGCCTATGTGCAGAAAGGAAGTGGGAGAGAGTGGGATTAGGAACTCGCTTTCTGTTGAGCCTGTGCAAGCTAGATGCGCCAAGGTTGGCATTGATGTTGTCCTCTAAAAAGGCTAGCCCAAATTGCCATACTGGTATGTGGAAAGGCAGGCACAATTGAAAGTATTAGATAATCTCAAGTAATATCTGGATGATTCAATTAGTGGAGGGGGAGACTTAGAAAGCAAAAGAAGAGTGAAGATCTCAAGGTATAGCTAGTGAACTTTCCTATGGTCTCTTGGTGGATTAATTGGGAGATTCTGATGGAAATCTCTGTGTATAGAGCTATGGATGTCTGAGTACTGCAAAACTCCAGTTGTTCTCTGCCACAAAAAAGCCTGAGAGCTGCAAGTGAAATTATGAAAAGCTTCTTAGAACCATGTTTAGCTCCGCAATATTGCGGTAGCTGCTTTCCAATAACTCAAGGGAACCTCATTTTTTGTTTCTTCTAAGAACTTAGAGTTAGTGAAGGTCAAACTCATCAATTTTAGGTAATTAGCTCCAGTATCAATTCCAAAAAATCTAATTCCAAGCAGTATTTCAAAATACAGGAATCAGTAGATGTTTTAACCACAAAAGAAAAGGACCTAGATCAGATATAGCAATAAGGGAAATGAGGATTTCTCCGCTCTGTTCCAGTGCTACTATTGCTGTGCTATACTATCAAAGAATCTCTTTTAGTGTCTCAAGTTTTTCCATCTGTACAATTGCAGAAAACCTCCTTACAGGGTGTTGTGTAAGTGTCAGTTAATGTTTATTAAGCGTTTCTTTGTAGTAAGATAGTAGTGTAAAGCTACTGCATGGAAAAATAACAGCACTTAACTCAGTACTAGCGATGTGTGAAAATGAATGAATGTATCTGCTAATGTTTTTAAAACATAGCTTCAATCAAATGAAAGTAAAAAAATAGGCGAAGTAGAGTGAAAGGAATTCTGGAATTTTCTACAGGCTTTCCTCAAGTCTCTAGTTACAACACACTTTTCTAAGATATACATTGAATACAGAAACTTTCAGATTTGAATTACAACTTTAATTCTAATCCACTAGTATCTGCCTTGTGGTAGGAGCTTAATTGGAAAGATATGTGATCTGTAATACAAGCTTTATAACTTTCCTGGGGTGGCATACCCCAGCACACATAAGCAGCACACAAATGGAAATAACAGTTGATGGTCTTAAAAATATTTTATGTGCATGGGAATTTAGATTTTTTTAGTTTGTTTATTAAACAGTTCAGCAGCCCCAAACTGCTCCTTTGAGCACTCTGGTATTTGCTTCTTCTGTGATGATTCCCTTCTCCAGAAGAGAACATGAACGTCTTTTGAGTTGCTGCCTAAACTGGCTTATGTACATCAGCAAGCTAACATCTCGGGAGAGCGGCACTATAAAAATACGGTTCTGTTGTTCTTTTGTTCTGTGTTTTTAATAATTCTCTTCTTCATCTGGCAAGCTCTGTGCACTGTAATTTTTTTTTCCTGCTTTCTCTGGCAAAATCTAAGTATTTTTCTATGATGTGTCTTACTTTATCTGTAAGGTGCAATTTTTTAGTTGGCACCTGATCAGGAGATCAGATCACAGGCTTGTTTTTAAAACTTTTTGTATCCTGTTAATTCCAGATACAACAGGACTATATGATAATGGTAATTATAAACACTTGTATAAACTTCCAGAATGACATCATTGACAATATATAATTGAGGCATCCTTTAATATGAAAGAGTTGGAGCGGAAATCACATTTGTTTCTGAGATCCTTTGAAGGATCAGCGTGCCCATGTGCAGAATGCCATGTCTGATTTCAGTTCCCCTGCCATGCTTGCTGCCTAGGTGGCTTTTCTCACTGTGGGGTTGTGTAAGATACTTTGGAAGAAGATTGCGGTATTTTCACGTGTTAATTTGTCCTTTGGGCTCTGAAGTATTTTTCACACAGTTGCAGTGGATGGTGATGCGATGCACTGGTACTCTGCTCTCCTGCTCCGGTGTAGCTTGCTTGGTGCACGTAGGTTCTGCCTCTTCAGCAATACGGGACTTGGGCCATTCTAGACATGTTGGTATTTGGTACTTCACATGCATATTCGTTACACCTACGTGGAGTTAGCTGGGAAGAGCTTGCCTTTAGACAAACATAGCTTGGACTTCAGGATTCAGTCAATGCTAGCATCTGCTAAACCAGCAAGTAGTTAGCTGGGTATTTGTTAACATTTGTTAACATTTGTTAGCGTTTTATAAATGCTAATGACCTAACTGTATGGAAGTACTGTTTGCAAACCACAGGGCAGCCCACTGTGTTGTGATTCTCTTGCTCTGGTATCGCCTAGAACTTTAACTGAGATCCCTGACTTCCTGTCAGGTGTCACTGAACTCCAGAGTAATGCAGGGGCCTTGTCTGGAGGAGCTGAAATGGATAAGGTGGACTAAAAGACAGCAAAGCCAGAGAGATGCAAAATAGGGGTCTTGGCCTCAGAGGTCTAGCAAGAAGAGATTGCTATACTCTTTGTACTCCCAATCCATTTCTGTAATTAGTAAATCACATTATAAATGGCATGGAAAATAAAGAGGAGTTGTTACAGCCTGAGGATCTATTTCCAAGAGAAATTTGTCTGAGGCTAGAGGTGACAGAGTTCTTTGGCAGAAACCATGTGACTTTGCAGAGAAGTAAGAGAGGACAGCAGTGGCCCATTTTCTATTTTGCAAAGACAAAAAGGCACACTGCCAATCTTATCTGTTTCTATCTTTCTACCTGGAGGTCTCCACCTAGGTCCTGGTCCTGACTTGTTGGAAATATGATTTCAATAATTTTGTTAAAGGATGCCAGGTAAGAGCCCAAACTGACACACGCCACTTGCTGGGAGAAATACAACTGCTGTAGGTAGTGGCTCAACTGAAAACTGGAAATACATGATTTTCATCTGCGAGATGCAGTCCTGGACACTCAGGCTGGAGGTAGTTAGCCAACTTGATCTTGGAATGCAGCAGCACTGCCATGGGGAGAAAAACTCATTGATCCACATGAAGGAACTAGACAACCGTATCACTTAGCAGGCAGTGATCCTTTCTGCACCCAGATCTCCTCTCTGCTGAGGTCAGAAATGAGAAGGGAGCTGCAGAAGGTGGGGAAGAGGAGCCCTACGTACTTAAGGATGGAGGTCCATTTCCTTCACCCTCAAGGAAGCCAAGGATGATAATGATTTAAGACTTTGTCATAATGGGCCCAAGGGTATTCTTTGTCTAGACAGACATACCTGTGGGTTCTTCATCCTGATCATTGTGTTATTGGCCTGCTTCCTATGTGCCAAAGCAACTTAGGAAACACCACAGGGCTCTGAAAATGAGGGTAGAGGTGATCAGGTAAATCTTTCAAGATGAGCATAGAGGCCTATGTGGAGAATGCCTAACTATATCAGAATAGCTGACTGGGGACTCTGGCTTGTCAGATTATGGAGATAAGTGGCAATGGAGAGACTTGAACTGTTCAAGGGGAAAAGCAAATAGACGCACATTAGGAGGGCTTTAAAACAGCTTTGTTGAAGGCTGAAGGCAAAACACCATAGGGGAGAAATAATGAATTAGTTAGAAAATAGGAAGTGGGGAAACGGGAAAAAGAAACATTGTACAAGTACACTTTACTCCAAAGAGAAGAGGCTGATTATGTTTTCTTGGAACTGACAAAATCACTGAGACTTTACCATATGGGGAAAAAATGCAGTGCATATAGTCTGTCAAAATCTTGGATGTACGTTAAGATCACTTTGTTGTTGTTGTTGTTTCTAAAGGAGGTGAGGCTGTTGTAGAGCATCTATTTAGATTTATTTTGGTCCACGGAGGAGGAACCAGGTGATAATAAAATAATGGAAGGTAATTTTAGTGAATGTAATCATGAAACATTCCATGAATAGAGTTTTGCATTTTAGGAAAAGGCATGAGAGAAAACAGCAGAATCATATGTCTGAATAAGATATTAAACGTATATATTTGATTAATTGAGTATTGATACTCAGATTTCGAAGGATTAGGTTTTCAGATGTGCTGGTTTAATAGCTATGTCTGTAGTTGTTCTCATTTTTTGAACGATATATGCAGCTTGTCAATGAGTATGGTCAATGAGGCGCATAGCCAAAAAATTTCTTAATGAGAATAATTTTTGAAAAATTCAGATAAAACACCTTCCTATTATTAGTAAGGTCTTTATGAAACACAGCCAAAGATAAGAAAATGAAACAGGGGAGGAGGAAGTCACCAGAATTTCAGGAAGGCTGCCTGAAAGGAGAAGTAAGACAGTCTTTACTTGGGAAGGTGGAGAGCAAAAGTAGGCAAGTGAGTGGGACACATGAATGAGGAAGGAAACTGTCATATTTCCAGGCAAAAGGAAAAGGTAATTAACTTCTTCCAACAGCACACTCAACATTTCAGGCAGTAGTGATCTGCTGAGGCTCTGAAGATGTCATTCTGCAGGCTGATTGGTAACAGAAAGCCTTTGGAGAGCTGTGTGTCCTTTGGAGAGCATGAATTTTCAGAAATTCATGATGATCAGTGGAGTTCCACAAGATTTAGGAATGGGTTGTTGTAGCAGGACCCATTCAAGAAATTCAGGGGAAATCACTATCTGTGATGTCTCTTTGGAAACTTAGTTTGGATGGTACTTTTAAAGTCAGTGTTCTAGATGAATAGGAGAAAGTGGTCTCAGAGTAAAGCTGTCAGCTGACAGTAGTAAGAGTCATGGCTTTAGGGCAGTAAATATTGAGGAATAAGAGCAAAAGCTGAAGGAAATAAGTGACAAGGAGGAAGCATTAAGATCCAGTGGTTTGGGACTTTCTTGCACCCAGAGATTCCAGGGCAGTGGAAGAAAAACTTCAAATGCTTAGTGTAGCTTTTGAATTTCCCCAAAACTCTTAAAAAAAAAATTAAGGACTGCCAGTAAATCATATTTAATAAGGGCAAGAGAAACTGTCCTATGGGAAGTCATAGGACAGTTAGTCTGCAGTTGAACAAATGAATTAAATACTAATTCAGGACTTCAGTGTGAACATGGAAAGTGAAGCTAGTGTGGGAGGCGAGTTGATCTCCAATTATTCATAGTTTATGTAAAGAAAAGAGATTTCTATTGGAAAAATAGAAATTTGTCTTGCAGTGAATATCTAAGAAGATTCTATTGCTGGAGCTTGGCAAATTCAGTCTTCAAATAAGGTGCAATATTCTGTCTTTAAGAATCAATGGATATGGGAGCCATGTGTTTAGAATAACGGTCTGTCTGGATAAGATGTCTAACTGCATGAATGGTGTGACCCTTGCTGGGATTAATCTGTGGACCTACTTGCATGGCCAAGTACAGACAGTCCCTAGTTGGACTTGAGCGCATCCAACACAACACAGTACAGTGCTGCCTGAGACCCAGAGCCAGGAAAGAATGCTATTTCTCTTGTAGAGATGATCAGCATGGGCTGAATGGCATACTGCCTGGGTGTTGTAGAAGACTCTTGAAAAATAAGTTATGACATTGCAAAAAAGTGTCCACTGATTTCTCCAAGGAAGAAAGCTCTAGATCTCTTTACAACATCACTGACTTGACACCTCTTCTCAGAAAGCATTAGTGCTCTCTGATGAATGTTGCCTATCTGTGCTTTTCCAAGCACAAGGTTTACCCTATTAAACATTAAAAAAATGCTGACATCCGCAGCCCTTTTCCTTTAGGAAAGGGAGTTCCAAGTCTCACCATAGCTCAGTAACCAAGAGTCAGCTCTTTTCCTGATGACCTTTATTCTTCTAACTTAAAGATGCTTATTTAAAATAGCATGTTGAAGTAAGGAGTAAACAGATCAGCAGTCTGTAGTGTGCAAAGATCATGTGGCATTTTTTATATGGAAAGATTGGAACACATGCTGAATTTGGTCTGTCTTTTCATTAGGAGCCAATGAGGAGAGTTGTGAAGTTTTATCAAGTAACAGTGACACAAGTTTGACCTCTCCAGTCAAGGAAAGGAATTCTATTGGTTGCATTCTTATACTTAAATAACAGAATAGTATAAATAATTGTGATTCGCCTGTCACAATTGTTTGGAAAATTTCTGTGTTGTTGAGAACATTTGGAGTGGTTTGCGTAAGTTTGCACATCCTTCTTGATGTATTGATTTTTTTAAAAAACATGCATTAAAAATCCTCATCTTTCATAAAATGTCATCAGATCATAAAATGTAAGAAGAAAAAGGAAACACACTACATAGATTTACTATGGTTTATCTCTGTTTGCCAGGTTTCAGATCCTGTCCAGCTTTTACAGTGGGATAATTAGAACAAAGAATTCCTTTTCCTTTTTTTTTTAGCATTAGTAATCCTATGTGACAGAGCATCAGTATTTCTTATTTTTTTATTCCATCTGAGCAATTCCGTATTTTAAACCAAACTTAGCTTATGCTATTTGCAACTGTATTTCTTCATGTCGTGCACTTCTAGTGTAAAAATTGGGGGGAAAAAGAAAGGATTATCAGGTTGCCCATGTATATTCTGAGTGTCCCAATGTAACACATCTCAACTGCATAAACAGATTTTGTAGTCTTTTTGCCTTGTTGCTTGTGCAATGTTGATTAAGTTTGTCGGTGCAGCTGTGGAAGTGTCCTGGGCAATGCAGTAGAAGCGGAATCCATCAGGCAGCCATCCTGCTCTTCCTGATCAGGAATGCTAGGGCCAGGGGAACTGTTTAACTGGCAGAGATAGAATTATTTAGATTTTTCCAGAGAAAGAAATGTGCTGCTTTCCTACTTGTGCCTTCAGACAATATTTCCCATGGTCAAGGCTTTTTAATCTGTTTTTGAAAGCGTATCATTGTTCTGTCTTTTCTTGCAGCTATTGATACTCTTAGCTTTTGGGAAATGCCCTACCTACATGTGCAGCTCAGCCCTCCTTTGAAGAGCAGGTGCTCCCAGTCTGTCCAGTTTTGAGACCTCCTCAGTGAGTTATCCCATGCAGCCGCTAGCTGGCACAGCACAGGCTGACACATGGGCAGAGGATGACACTTAGGCCCAGCGTAGCGCCAACAACGCTTGCGTAGGCCGTGGGGTGGCCGGAACAGCGTGTGAGAAGAGCCCTGCTGGCTGCCCTGCCTGCCCTCACGGTGCCCTGGGCCCAGGTGCTGTCCGCCCGCGCCTTGACCCTGTCCGTTGTCCCACCACTGACCCCAGCAGCTCCCGGCTGCACTCCCTCTCCTCGCCCAATGGAGGCCAGTCCTCGCTGCGCCTCTGCTGAGTCAGGCTCTGCCGCTCGCCCCGGGTGCTCTCCCATCTCCTCCCTCTCTGCAGTTCACCCCGGACCATGCGTCACCTTTCTGTGCGCAAGCTTCCCCCGACGTCAGCATGGTGAAGGATCAGGGATGAGCTCCAGGCTCTGCTGCTTCCCAGCAAAGACGTCCAGATTCTTCATGTGTCAGGAATGCTGGCATTGAATCCTAGGCAGATTTTTTAAGGTCCCTGAAACTTGAGTGAACCCCTGGTAAATTAAAAGGGGATGTTAGCAGTGCTATGCTTCATGACAAAAATTGGAGAGGACTCGATTCCCTTGCACTCTATATGCGCATGTATATATTTATGATGCTTTTAGTGTAAAAAAGAATTACCTCTTGCACTAAATACTTCTGCATGAACTCCAACAAAGAGACCTAAAGAACTATAATTCAAACCATTCTGTTCGTAACTTAGAAGATCGCAATATTATGAGAGTGGCTTTATTAACTGCAAATCTTTATCTATATAAGATATAGTAATAGGACATCTAAGAACTCTGATAAGGGGATGAGTCGAACTCTTCTGCTCTTGGAAATTTAGTTACTCTATAGTGTTTTTTTTTCTATTCCAGAAAAAAAAAAAAAACTCCTCAAAACTCTTCTAGAAAAACTCCCTGTATTTACATTGTCTGTCATGTTTGTTACTT
Organism: Tinamus guttatus; assembly: GCF_000705375.1. The sequence goes on along the minus strand of NW_010583746.1, from coordinate 55,181 downwards.
TTGTGCCTTGCAGGTCAGCGTGGGAGTCTACTGTGTTTGCTCTTACTTTAATTGATCTTGGTGTTGACTTTGCATCCTTTAGCTAAGGCATCAATGCTGTGAACTGTAAACAAAGTCAAGATACATACATGTTATGTTTCAGTCCGTGACATATAAGTTCAGGTGGTTTTCCACTAGGTGGAATTTTTCACACGTGTTCAGTGTTTATTTAACTTTTCTCTCACTGAGTGTAGTGGGAAAAGAATTCAGCATTGAGTAACTTTGCAAACTTCACCCCCAGTGTCATCACTGTTTAGTCTTGCTATTTGGCCAAGTCATTTAACTTTTCTATACCGCAATCATTTCTTCTCTGAGAAAACTAATTTTTCATTTCCGTGCAGATAAAGTACTATGTGTAAAAAGTTTTTTCTTTTCCCAAGAATCTTCTGTTCAAAGGACATTTTAATAAATCTTAAATATTCTAGATGGTAGTTTTAAACAACTAAGATAACTGAAAAGATAACTGAAAATGCCCCTTTAGTACAAGTGAGGTATTGAACAGTCTCCATACTTTCATGAGTGGATCCACTACAGTAGGTGGGTTAAACTGGGGGTTGAAAACAGCTTGATTATGGCCTGCTTTTCATTAAAGGAGGGCAAATATTGGGAATGAATCCTGTCCTTTGAGGAATAAAATGTAACTGACAGAATAGATTATAGAGAGAGCCTACCTACCTCCCTCCTCCCCTCTTTTTTTTTTTGGCTGATTCTAAAATAATCATCCTGTATCTAATTTCCTATGGCTTCTTGACATTATGTGTGTTCTGCTAGACTATGATTTTTCTCTTCATCCATAGCTGCTTGGTCTGAAATGGAAATGGTCGAGCAGAGCCTGACTGTCCTCTGATGTGGCAAGTAGACTAGTAGATCTGGGCCTCCTTCTTGGCTCATCTCCTTCACTGTCATAACAGGAACGGCTGATGATAGGTGGATTTAGGACTGGGTGGGCTAAGTTTTTTTTTTTTTTTTAAAGGATCCATGAACACATGTGTATATTAGCAGAACAATGCAGTAGATAAATTCACCAGAATAAAGAGAACTGATGAACATACCATATCGAAGCAAGGATGCTAGAATCCTACCTGTTATTGTGTGATGTCAACCTTCAGCGCAGTTTGCTGTTTGTGCTTTTGTGCCTAATCTTCTGTAAGGTGTGGAATATGCAGCAGCTTGCATGTGGTGGAAAACTTTTCTTCACACTAGTCCCCCTCAAATTTCCTCCTCCTTTGTTGGCCATCAGGGTGCACATTGCTCTTATCTCAGGGAAGCATCTTTGAGAATTCTTATACGCTTCTTTGTACAATGCCTTATTTGATTTTGACATTTTCTAAGTTGTGTTTGGTTAAAGCCCATCTTAATTAACCAATTGTTGATCATGTATCATAAAAGATACATCACCTACAGAAACATTTGATCTTATGTTATGTGACTACATTAGCGATGTTGGACACTTTATTGCAATAGCCTTGCATTTGTTTGGTCCTAGTAAATTTCTCAGAACCTCATTTTCTCTGCTTGAAGTTCTCATTCAGAGTAACCATCCCCCAGCCCATGAAAGCTTTATCTTTTGTATTCAGATATAAAACAAAGGAAGATGCCAGAAGACAGTAGGGAACACCATGTTCTTTGTAAAGATGGAAACCTCTCCAGTAATGAAATGGAGAATGAAAGCTGTTCGATTTGTCATCGGATGGTGCTAGGGGCAATCACAGTAAATGATTAGAAATGTTTGGATCTGTAAATTCAACACTCACAAGACCCTTAAAAAGAAGGAATGGAAGAAATGCATTATTATTATTTTTTTTAAACTGGCTTCCAAATGAATTCTCAAAATGAGAGGTAAATGTGCCCTTCCTAATCCTAAAAGATTAGGAGAGAGTTCTGCTCAGTGCTGTCTATATGTGAGCATAACCTATAATTAGGCATAAAATTTGTTACCAAAAGCAGAAAGTCTTAAAAGGGAATTCTTTTTCTTATGTCAGAAATGAGTGAAATTAAGAATTTATTTTATGAGAGCTCATAGACTAAGATACACATTCCTCCTTTTTTTTTTTTTTTAATACAGTTAGCTCTCTTCCCTTTCAAAATTTTAATAAAGGAATTTTGGGAATGCAAAGGAATTTTCTGATTTTTAAATGGGACTGCAGGATACCAGGAAGATGAAAAAAGAAAATAAGGCTTTTGGGCATGAGTTAAAATTGGAAAGGAAACATGAAATTTTAATCAGTGATTAAAATTTCAACTCTTGTAATGTGGGCATGACATTTTATTATGCACTTTGTAAACTGGTCAAGGTTCATCTTGAATGCAGTTAATCTTTCATTCACTATATAGTTTACTTCTTTCATTCATTGCTTTGGTTAGGAGGATGTTTTCAAATCTCACTGCTATAATATTTATGGCCTTTCTACTTTACACCCTGTTTCATGCTCAGTTTATGACATTTATTTTTAAGCCAACACAGTCCATGAATTTTCAATAGTGTTTTTCTTTTCTGATGTATGTTTATTGTCTGTTAGTATTATTCAGTAGAAATCTATTTAGCAAAGTTTTGTTTTGAAGAGAAGTCAAGACAGCTTAGGGAGATCCAAGATGACCGTGGTGGCTGTAATTTTGAAAAACTAGCCTGTTCAGTGATGAACATGTTTGTCATCCTGTGTTATGCTGAAATCAAACACCTTCTGAAATTCTCTTTGGGGGCTGACTTGCCAGGCTTATCTACTCTATTGGCAGCTTTCAGTCATCTTAATGACAGAAATGACTAGTTTGGAGCTAGAAGGAAATTCTCAGTGCACTAGGATGCCTAAGTCTGATTAGGCAGGTTTGTGAAGAGAGGTAATGTTTTCTTTAGACAGATTTATATAGTTGGTGAATGCATGAAAGCTTTTGGCATGCCAATCTTTTCTCAATAGAGCAGTTAGATGCATGATATCGTTTACAACGAATCTAAAGGGGATGTTAGTTAGATTTCAGAAGCCTTGTTTGTTAGCAGAAGAAGCTGTAGAGGTTTTTTTTTTTTTTTGGCTTTTGAACAAACTGTGTATCGAAATACTACATTCTATAAAATAAATGTGCAGCTGATCTCTGCCTGGAAGCACACTGTGGACAGACAGAAAATGCTTTAAAAACATGCAAGCCTTAAGTAAAGACCTCTGTATGGACACTTTCATGCAAGGAAGAAAACTAGTGAAAATTAACCATGTATTATTAAAACTAGCCATGGAAACTACCTCTTATATTTTTACTTATTTGTTTCATTGGACTGTGGCTCTATCCTTCTGGTTTACTTTGGGACAGGCTTATAATGAGTAAAGACAACAGATACTTTCAGAATATCTGCAGATGAAGAGGAAGAAAGGCAGTGAAGACAGATTAAAATATCTGGCTAGATAGTTGGACTTTTTTTTGGTCTGAAACTTCTCCCTTCTCAGACAAGTGATAGGGGTCAAGTTAGTTGCTGGTGAAGAGCCTACTAATGAGGGCATGGAGCACAGATGGACAAGTCTGCTTGAATAAAAAGATGTTCTTCAGGCTACGTATCTGAAACATTTCATCTGATGTGCTGAAACTAGGTTATGAAAGAAGAAAACTGGAAATCACTTAAAAATGTTTGCTTTCCTGATAACCGTTCTGAAAACTAGTGACAACCAAAACTCCTCAACAAGAGGAGAACAAAGTTAGTTAATTCTGCCTTTTCTTCTTCCTGCCAGAAGAAGCAGTGTGCTGGGACTAGTAAAAGAGCTATAATTAAACTCCGCCCATATGCAAATGCAAGTGCAGAGATTGTAAATCATGAAAGGTTAATATCCATACAATTACAACCTGGGCACAAAACTATTACTGATTCATTAATAATGGGCTAATGTCTACTTACAGTCCTTGTGAGGATCTCCAGTTTGTTTTGTGACTAGGATATTTTTTTTTTTTTTTTTTTTTTCAAACCTGAATTTGTAACCGTAAAGAAATTTTGACACCTCATTGTAGAGCACCTGAAGTATATGAACTTCGTACCCTGGGAAGTACCTTTTTAAAAAAGGAAAACATTACTTTGATGCTACTAGATCAGTTTTAAGGATTTGTTGTTCCTCCAAAGGAAAATTAGCCTTATGTCTGTATTATGGCCCTGAAAAGGTTATACTTTGACAATTTTGGGGGGCTTTACTAATAATGTGAGAATAACACTGTTGGATCAGATCAAAGATCCATCTAATTTGGGAGCCTATTCTACAAAGAACATTCATGACAAAGTAACAGGACCGCTAATAGTTTATGCTCTGAAAAGGAGGCTTCATAGAGTAAAAGCGATGCAGTACATTAAGCCCTGAGTAGCCTGGTCTGATTTCATAGCTGACCCTGCACTGAGCAGGAGGTTGGACTTAAGACCTCCTAAGATCCCTGAAAACTGACTGCCACTGCAGTCACGCTTTCGCAAAGGGTGCCTACACCAACCGAAGAGAGATCTCCAGATCTTATGAAAACAACCTTTTATAGTTCAAGAGGCTAGTCCTATATTTTAGCAGCAGTGGCTAACTAATAAACTTCTGGAGGTAGACTACCTACTAGAAAGGGTGAGGAGGCACAGTGAGTTAATGTGAAAATACTGGAAGCTGGATAGCTGGGGACTTTGCCGCCCCCTTTTTTTTATTATTTTTTTTTTATGATCTCCAAACTGCATTTCTTGAATCCCCTCCCCTCAAAATCCCTTTCTGAGCTGCCCTCTTATCTTCCACAGGAGGAATGTGAGATCACCTCACCTTTGTTTGTTTTAATCCTTTCCTTTGTTACCTCCGGTCTCTGCACGTTGTTGCACTTTAATACATTTGCCTAATTCAGGCGGTGAACTCCTTAGGGCAAGAACTGTGTTTCCATAAATTTTGGTGTATTTATTGAGCTACGCATATCATCAGTCAGAGCAATCACCTGCAGGACAATTTGTCATTATGATTGCAACAGCTAGATCTGCAAGATTAACCAGTCAGAATGAGAAAAGCCAACTTCATTTTTCTTCTTGACTAATACATTAACTGCTTTCTGAGTTCCTCAATAAGTGAGTGAGACTGCAGGGAAATCTGAACTTCTAAAATAAACCTGTCTGCATCTGCATTATGGATGGTCAAAGGGATAACTTCTAAAATCTGGAACCTGTTAGACTTCTCCTGACTGGTAAGTCCAGAATAACTTGGCTTGTAACAAATTTGTGCTTGATGTATCAAAGATGTTGTTGTTTGTTTTATCACTTTCCTCCCTCTCCCCTTCCCCCCTGCCCTCTTTTTGCAGTGTTATTTCTGGGAACTGCACTATTTGGAGTGGGTTTTTCAGAAAATGTCTAAGATGCAGAACTCGGAGGGTAGTGATCAGTGGTGCCGAGTCTAGTTGGAGGCCTGTAGCTAGCGGGGTCCCCCAGGGGTCAGTCCTTGGTCCAGTCCTGTTCAATTTATTCATCAATGACCTGGATGAAGGCACAGAGTGCTCCCTCAGCAAGTTTGCTGATGATACCAAACTGGGAGGAGTAGCCAAGTTGACCATGAGGCAGCAGTGTGCCCTCGTGGGCACATTGGCCAAGAAGGCCAATGGGATCCTGGGCTGCATTAAGAAGAGCATCTCCAGCAGGTCGAGGGAGGTGATCCTGCCCCTCTACTCAGCCCTGGTGAGGCTGCATCTGGAGTACTGTGTCCAGTTCTGGGCTCTACAGTACAAGAGGTATGTGGAGCTGCTGGAGAGAGTCCAGCGCAGAGCTACAAGGATGATCAGGGGCCTGGAACATCTGCCCTGTGAGGAGAGGCTGAGGGAGCTGGGCCTGTTCAGCCTGGAGAAGAGAAGGCTGAGAGGGGAACTAATCAGTGTCTATAAGTATCTCAAGGGAAGGAGTGAAGAGGATGGGGATGGTCTCTTTTCAGTGGTGGCCACTGACAGAACTAGAGGTAATAGCCACAAACTGAAGCACCAAAAGTTCCACAGGAACTTAAGGAAAAATTTCTTAACAGTAAGGGTGACAGAGTGCTGGAACAGGCTGCCCAGAGAGGTTGTGGAATCTCTCTCCCTGGAGATCTTCAAAACCCGCTTGGATGCCACGTGCTCTAGGTGACCCTGTGTGTGCAGGGGGGTTGGACTAGATGACCTCTAGAGGTCCCTTCCAACCTTAAGCATTCTATGATTCTATGATTTCAAAGCTTTGGCTTGTTTTGAGTGTCCCATTTCTCTGTCTGTGAAATGGGTATAATAGCAATAGACTATCCCATCAGGGTGGTGAAAAACAAAGAAGTTTGTACTTGTGTGATCAATGACATTTGAAATAAGATCTGAATGTTTATATTACACTGTGATCTCTATCGTGTAAATAGCTCACTCACTCATATATTTCTTTCCACATATATATTATGCATATAGTAGATGGGTGGTTGAAAGGCAACATCACTGTGGACCATCATAAGATATTGGTTGTTAGTTTAGAAGTAGAGGAATTACTTCAACAAGATATTATATGATTACAAGTGTTCTTTAAACCTATGAATAGCATCTTGCATTTTGAAAAATATGGGTTAGGAAACAACATGTCTGATTTTGATGTTAATACAATAATGGCTAGTTTAAAGATTGCTGTAACGTTACCTGTAGTTATGACTAATAGTTGTTAGTTAAAATGTTGCAAAACTCTTTACAAGTATTAAACTTGTGTACACTGATTCTGAGATTGATGCTTGGTACGTGATCGTAGTGGACGTGTAGATTTGCACACAGATATAGAGCGACTGAGTTGCATATTTCCTGGAGTTTTTTTTTTTTTTTCTCTCTAATGTCCTTATGCAACGAAGTGGGAGGTGCCAAACAATAGGTGTCAGCACTGGTCCAGCTATGCAAACATGACTGCAAATGTAGACCAAGACAGCCTGTGCTTATGGTTAGTTTATAAAAACCTGCTGCAGCAGATTTTACCTGCATTTCCTGGAAAGGGTCTTAGGCACAAGTTTGCTTTGGGCTATATTTTCAGCAAACTGAGTGCCCATAAATCAGTGCTGAGACAATGACTGACAGTTTGTTATAAATTAGTTTATTGTGATACAGGTCCTGAAGATAAAAGCTGGTTAAAAATAATCTGCATATTCTGTTGGCAGTGACAAATTGCCACACTACTGAAGGAAAGTCTGCTCCTGGAATGGTAATTTAATTAGGTTTTTTTGCTTTATGGTTGGAGATGTTAGTAGCAGAAAGAGTTAGATGTAGTGCCATTCCAGGCTTTATGGTTGGAGATGTTAGTAGCAGAGTTAGATGTAGTGCCATTCCAGAGATATTTCAAGGAAAGCCTAAAACTAGTCAAAACTAGTAAGCCTGGCATGCTGGAGAAAGAAGTCAATATCACAAAAATCAAAATGGAGCTGGCAGGTTTAGCTACAGCCCTAGGGACCTTCCATGACACTTTAGAATCATGGAATTTTGTGGAGGAATGTCAAGCAGGAACTAAGAGCTTGGATGTCTCATGAAAATAGTGCACATCAGGAATACAGTCTGTGGACACTTCTGCAACAGTTTTGGACTACAAATCAGAAAGATTTAAACAGTGTGAGATGTAGGGTTGCATAATGGAGAAGCAAGAAAGAACCACCAATAGGAAAAAAAGACAAAAATTCTTTAAAGAATTTTTTTTCCTCTGTGTTTAACTGGCACGTAAGATTGAGGATATGAGGATTCTGCCAAAAAAGGTAAGCCCAAAGGGTTTAAAAGCCCAGTGGAAACATGGTCTAAGCACAGCACCTCCTCTGAGGTGCTGGATCAGAGTGTCAGTTCTTTGGAACTGCTTGTATCTGGAAGAATACGTATATGTTTAAATTATCTCCTCACAAGTGAAAAGCTTTGTAGCTTTAAAACTCTAAGGATAAATGGGGAAACGGGCTTGCAGGCACTCCAGTAGCTAACATGCAGAGGTGGAGGAGTCCTTTAAATGAGGAGGTGCTCCCAGGAGAAAGAGCTGTGCAGTGGGTGGATGACAGTGAGAAGGAAAAGAGGAGACCCTGCCAATACCCAGGGATGGGCGCCAGGAGAACCGCCCCCTCCCCAGCACTCGCGCCGCGCTGCTAAGCGGCGCGCGCTCCTGGCAGCCGCAGCAGTGGCACGTTCGGAGTGCCCCGTGCTGGCAGCGCCTCCGAGGGAACGCCACTGAGGGGTGATTCAAGTCAATCCCGTGCTTTATAAAAGGAGGCGGGTCACTTTGCTCGGTCCCACTCCTTTTCTGTCACAGCTGCTGCAGGCAGGAGCACCAACCAAAGGCAGCTGGCACGCCTCCGTGGTGGCTCTTATAAAATACGGGCTTTGCAGGGTGCTGATGTGGAAATCAAGTCAAACGTTAAGACGGGCTCGCGTTACTTGTCTTTGCGTCGCCGGTGCTCACCTTCCATAGGGCTGCTCTCAGAGGGCTGATCTGTGACCCTGCTTGAGCGAATTTTTGGGAAGTGTGCAGGATGGCTCCTGAAAGGGCAGGGGATGAGCTTGTCTTCTTTGTGAATGGTAAAAAGGTAAGGAAGCTTCCCAGCTTTCTCTTCTGCTTCTTCCAAGTTGTGCATTGATCATTTTTTTGTTTAGTCATCTTTTCTTCCTCTGAAGTTTTCCAGTATCAGCACACTTGCCATGATGACTTTGAAATATTAAATCGTGAAAATTATTTATTGCTTTGCTAAGTGATTTTTTTCTCCCTTCTTGGAGTTATTTGTGAAATATTCAGAAAGTAACATAACTATATAACTTGATGTTTGCCTTTTGTTTGTAACAATTCACCACAATTCTAAGGCAACTTATTTTAAATAAAGGTGCACTGACAGAATGCAGACGTCTCTACTAGACGTAATTGAAATAATTAGAGCTGACCTGAAAAATGTAACTCAAATATAAGCATCCATACATTCAGTAAGTAATTCTGACTTTTGATTTTTAAAAAGGAATTCAAGTAAAACATTCGTTCCATTTCCACAAATCAAAACCTGAAAACTGATAGCTTTGCATTTCCTAAAAATGAAAGTATCACATGGATCAATTGCTGACAGTTGGGACTAAGAAATCCCACGCTTGTGTACAAGGAGTCACTTCTGCGTAAGAAGTGACTGTGTCAGAGAAGAGGGCAATTCTTGCACCAGCTGGATGTCTTTGCGCAGTTTCTCCCAGAACGCCTTTTTTCTGCTCTGGTTTCCCTAACTATCCTTTCAGCCTCTCATCTGCAGCAACTTGTAGCAAGTCAAGGATGCCTCTGTTCTCCAACAACTTGAAATAAGTCAAGGTTGTTTCTTTTTCAAACTACAAGCTGGTTCTGTTTGTGCACTCAGCTCAATGTAAATCTTGCCCTGCCTCTCTCCCCTTCTATAGATATGTCAGAACAGGCAAATTTGTGCCATAGCAGTTGCCAGCTGGGAAATTTGGAAAGGGGGAGGATTGCATATTCGCTGTGTACTGTGGAGCCAAGAGTGTGCAGACCTTTCTGTGCACTGCTCAGGGACAGATCATGTGCAGAATTGTTTGGACTAGAGGATTAGTACTTCAGTCCCTTGAGGAATCACAAGGGTGATTTGGTTGCCCTGCAGCCTGGTATAGGATTCTTACCATTTTTGCTTTTGTGAGTCTTTAGTGCTAAATTTAATCATTTATAAATGTGGATAGGATTGTTTCTGTATTAAATAGGCAAGGTGTTTCAGGTGTTCAAATTCAGGTGTTTCAAATTTGCATCTCAAATTTGGTTGGAATCTGAACTTTCAAAAGTGCTAGAGCATTTGATGTCAAAGCCTTTTTTTATTTAAGCATCAGTAGTTAGCTGAAGAATACAGGTTATAAGTGATCCAAAGGGAGCTTGAGTGTAATACTCACGTAGCAGCCAGACCTGGTTCTGAGCTTTCCTAAAGGACAAGTCCTGGAGCTTTGCTTACAGGTATGATTAATGGTTCACATGTCAACATTAACTCATAGATCGGCTGTTCATGGTTTCTAAACAGAGGTGAAAACTGAAGGTCCAGGTTAATCATAGCTAGCTAATGAAGTCTGATCATTGAGGTGGTGAGGCAGTGACACAAGGTGATCTGTGCATTTCACGTGATGAATTTCCTTCTGTGGTAGGGGCACAGGTGACATCTTTAACCTCTTCTGCTTTCTTTCTTTGGGATTTTTAGTGGCTTCAGGTATACCCTAATTTTGAAAGGGTAAACTGGGAGCTTTTGGAGACTTGCAGTGAGGAGGTGCCACAAAAATGTTGGACAGTCCAGGTCTCACCACAGGCCAAGTATTCTATCTTGTTTTGTTTTTCTGATATACTCTAATGCAAGAGAGTTGTAATTCCAATGTCAGATTAGCTTAGATTTAAAACCAATATATTCTCATTGCAGGTGTGAAGAGTTTATAAATAAATAAATCTCTTAAATACCTTTACAGCAGGTGTTTTGGCATCACTTGGTGGTCAGGTATTACAGGCGTGTTGCTCTGCGTAAAACAGTAGAAAACCCTTATTCCTGATGGAAACTCTTGGCCTAACATCTGAATCTATATATTAGTCATACAACAGAAGAAAAGGGACTGAGTTGCACAGAAGTTGTTCTGTGGGGCTGTTCCTTCATTTAGGGTTGTGGGGTGAGCGGTGAAGGATGAAAGCACCATGTTGACCCACAAAGACTGCCAGCAGAAGGTGACTCCTTACTTTTAGTATGCCATGCTTGGCAGGACCATCTACCGCCTGTTCTTACTGTGTCCTGGAGTTAAAGCTCATGCCGGGAATGGTCTCTCTCTCCTTGCATTTCAGTGCTTTTTATGGAACCTTGTTTACAACCTTTTTTCTTGTTTACAACAGCCTCACCTTGGAGCTGGCCTTGTGCATGCAAAAAGGGCTTATCACAATATCCTCTTGGCACTTCTCTGTTAAAAAGCCACTGGGAACCGTTAATGCCACCAGCAGTACCTGCCAATTCTACGTGGCAAGGCTGTATCAACATCGTTCCCTGCTGGAATCAGCAATGCCAGCAAAGAAGCGGGCTCTGCCTGACCAGGCAGGAAAGGGTTTCCTGGAGTGTGCAGTGCCCTGACAATGTACCCGGTCAATGGGAAAGGTTACTGCTGTGCAAGTCTGTGACAGCTTGACATTGCCAATGGGCTGCCGATACAGAAATGCACGATAAGAGATGGCTGATAAGATAGGGACATTCATGGCAATGACTTCTATTTCCTTGCATTAGCCCAGCCTGTAACGTTGTCCAGAAAATGTCTCTTCAGAACAGCTGAGCATACTTCGCATTCAGAATTGTTTATTTTAAGCGCCTGTTTACTTCACTGGACATGAAGTTTGGCACACATGCCGCACAAAGTTATCTTGATAGCCTTGCCAGACTAGAAAGCAACACACACAACTTGCAGTTAATAGTAGCAACGTTTGTTTTCCTCAGCTGGCAAGGCTGTCTCATCCATATGTAGCATATAATTTTAATTCAAACATCTAGAGTCAATATTTCCATATGTATACTGAATATTAAGAGAGAATCTCAGCTGGAAGCCGTATTAGACCCCTTCTAAAGCCTGTGGAATAAAGTAGGAAGGTGTCTGCGGTTATTTGCAGACTTTGCTCAGCTACTTTTTTACATTGGAAATTATTTATTTAACTTTCTGGGAATAATTTAGTAATTTAGATATGATGTTTTATGTGGCAAATGCAAAGTCATTTGAATTAATGAAAGGCAGACAGAAAAGATACAAAACCTGGATCTCTGTAAATATTTTTTGTTTGCGCTATGTTGTGCATAGTGGTCAGACCAAGTCAAACCAATTTCTGAAATCATGGAGAAGTGAGCTCAACGCCTTTCTGGATCAGCTCAAAGGCTGTAAGTGTAGAGCATCAGTTAGGAACTTGTTCTCTTCAGTGCTTGAAGAGCGTTTTTTTACGGTTAGGCCGGACTCCTGCTGAGTTGGTCTGAGTATTAGAGAGTCCCAGAAACAGGAGACAATACATGTGCAGTAAAAACACAACAGGACAGAACATGTTTTCAGAGTCATTTCACTATCAGTGTCCTCATAACATTTCCTATAGTTTTTTTTTCATGCATTTGATTAATATTTAAGCTACCACATGCAGTAAAATCCACGCTTTTGAGGCCGAAGAAATGAAGCTGTCAATATATGACCTTTGTGGGTTTTTTAAGTGATTTTGCAAAGAGGATTTTTTTCTTTAATTGTAATATCTAAGCACACTGATCTTACTCCCACTGAAGCCATTGGGCATAATTCAATTTCCATCTGTATATGGACACTGCGGGGGTGTGCAGGAATTGTTTTGATGGATTAGATACTGAGCTGTGAATCATGTTGATCTGGGCATCAAACAAGAGAAGATGTTGTCCCCACCCACAGAGTTTTAAAATATTTTAAGAACAAATCACAGTAGGTGAGTGTAACACACACTGGGGAGAATGATATGTTGGAGGACAAAACCAGCATTAGCAAAAAAGGGACAAAAGGCTGGAGCATTAAAAAGCTCTTAGTTCTGGGGTCAACAAGAGCCACTCATAAAAAAGCACTGCCCCACCAGGAGTCTGACTTCTTGCTCTCTCCTGAGTGAGATCTGATTTAATCCAGAATGCCCTCCAAACTCTTAACCTTATGTCCCTCTGATCCCAAATGCCAGCATTACACATCTTTAGCTAAACAGAGTAACTTCGTGGGCGTAAGAAGCCAGGCACTGATTTGCATGGGGCAGTAGTGTGCGCTGTTCATGACACGTTTTTCTGCATAGTGAAAGCCACTTCACTGAGAAACTTGAGCACACGTTTGACTTTGAGATTAAGTACATCCTCAAGTACTTCATTAAGAGTGTGTGGAGATGAGCGTTTAAGTGCTTTGCTGAATGAAGATTAAGGCCTGTGTTGTCTTATTTACTTATAACTTTCTGAAAGATACCCATTCAGTGGTTATACCTTTCATTGCTCAGTTCAGGTACATAATATAGAGCTTCTGGGTGCTTTCAGGAAAACTTGGACATTTTCATTGATCACAGCATGGAATAATCTCTATATTCTTTGTCCAGAAAATGTTTTCTCTGTGCCTGGCTATTTTGGATACTGCTTTGAAATGGTCTGCAATGGCCATTGGCACAGTCCTGAGGAAGAATCTCAGATTGATAGAGGTGTGAGTTGCTGCGGAAGGCTCCTTGCTTAAGAAATGCTTGAGGCCTTCCTTTGCCAGTGGAAGACTAGTAGTTATAGATGGTTTTGGAATTGTCTATTCAAGGGTGTTTGTTTACCAAACTAGTGCAGAGGGATCTCTGTGCTTGTTTAGAACTGTCTGGTTAGGAGAGGGTTCTCACTGATTTCTGTATATCCAGGAGGCAAGGGAATGGAGAGCAGCAACATGAAAGCTGCATGGTTTATAGGAAGCTAAGAGGGATTCTGTTGCCTTGTAGATTGTCCCCAGTGCAGAAATGGAATGTCCAAAAATGGCTGTGTTTTGTTGCAGCAACTTTATCAGGTGGTTTTAGAAATGTGGACTCAAATAGGAAGTATGAACCTTGGCTCTTCAGAATAACCCTGTCACGTGTCAAAGGCGTAAAACTGAAGCAGAAAGCAGAGAGGGTGTGAAGGTGTCTTATCAACAAGAAAGAAGGCTTACACAAATGACCTCTGTTTCAATTTGCCCTTCAAAACTGGAAGAGATTAATTTAAATAAACAGTAACTACTGTACTTAGGACTTACATATTGTAAAAGCCAAGAACACATGATTACATTCCTGCACACAGTAAATTTGGAAATGTTTCTTGACACCCTATTAATAACTGCAAAAGAGGAAAACAACCTCTGCAGCCACTTAGAACAACTGGATAGAACTTTGGTTTCTGATCATGCGATAAAGGTTAAAGTAAAATCCAATTTTATATGTTATAGATCATTGTTAATAATGTTGTCCATTAGTGGAATGGGACTGCCTTAAAACATGCAGGGAATTTCTCCTTAGCCAGAATTTCACATTCCAGATTGAGAATAGCTACTAATGCAACATCTATCAGTATAACATTACCCAGGGAAGAAAGACAAATTTAAGTCAGGCCACTACTTCTTTCTCTGTCCTGCAGCACCTGTACTGGTTATGTTAGGGTTTCTGCTACTTATTCTGCAAATTCTATAATTGATGTTGTTTATATCTTGATGTTTATCTTTTACCCCTCAGGAATTCAAAACTCAAGTCCAGAACATGATTCCTTCTCTCTCTAGTCACTGCTAATTCTGCTTAGTGTCTATGAAGTGTCTTTTAAGGATTTGCCTCACTTTGCAATGGCTGAAAAGTCCTAATCTAAAGAATGCTATGCGTGCTTTTCCCTGTCACAATAATTGCAAAGTAAAATTGTAACTGGAGGACTATGACCACTATTTCTGAATCTAGTAAGAGGACAACATAATCAATGGTTCTGCTCCCTGCTTTGTAAAAGTGGTAGGTCTGAACTTCCTCTTCCAAGCTGACCTATATGTTGTGACCCTTTCTATGTGTAACAATTGCTTTACCTTCTTGCAGATAGTGGAACAAAATGTGGACCCAGAAACAACTCTACTGACCTATCTACGAAGAAAATGTATCCAGTGCCCTAAGAAACTGCAGAAGGCTTTAAATGCCTGTAGCATTTCATAATTGTTTCCTGTTCTGCATGTCACTTGAGTGCTTATGCGAGTGCTTGAGCTTATGTGCAGAGCATAGGAGAGAATGTTCTGCATTACATTACAGCCACTTGAGCAGCTTGTTATGTCATCCTGTATTTTGGATATTATCTGAATATTATCCAGTACTTTGATTGTCTCATGCCTTGCATATTACAGGCAATATTGGGTGATCCAGGCATGCAAAATGAGGCAGGGGTTCCACCACATGCTGTGGGCATGCTGCATGAATGGGCCCAGGTGGATGCAGATTCATTTCACTCCTGCATCACACATGAGCCAGTTTTGCTATAGGAACTAGCGTAGGTAATATTGTTTCATGTTTTCCAAGTCCTTGTCTGACCAGTTGTGAATGGCCACACATGAGATTACTCACATCTGTGTTACTGTCTCCCTTAAAGAGTCAAGCCTACTTGTTTAACTTTTGCTGTTGTGTTCCAGCTATTGTCCGGGATCTGAAAGAAGTAGAAGGATGTAAATCATGCTCCCCCTTGGAGTTTCCAAGAGAACTATCAGCAGCCATATGACTCTCTATCTCAGGCTTTGCTTGAGTGCACAAGGTTCAAGAGGGGAAAATAAGTGGTATGTCTCTTCTGCTTTCATGCAGTTCTCACCAGTTGGCTTTATATATCTAAGCTTATTAATGTTGGATGAAAATGGTTTCATATGAAGACAGCTCTTTAAAGCCATCTGATCCTTCTGCAGGAATATTTGTGATGGCTAGGGTCAGACAAAGCATGTTAGAACCACATTATTGTTGAGAGAAACCTTGGATGGCACAAGCAAGCTGCAGTAGATAGACAGCCATATGGAAACAATCCCATTCAGAATGATTGTAATGGAGGTGAAGATTGAGTCACCTGTATCGTGACTATTGATGCTTTTCCTCGGGCCTAAATTCATCATTTCACACAGATGCACAGGCATGTGTCCACTGCCACTGATAGCAGCTGTTGTAAATATCTCTCTGCATTGAACAACTTCATTAAAAATAAGTGGTCTAATTGCCCTCCAATGAGAAAAGGAACCTAAAGCAGAAGTGACCTGAGGAATTGTCTTCTGACATCCCTTTGCAGTATATTTCAAGTGCTACCTGATTGAGAAGTGTTCTGTAACCTGTGGAGGAATCCGCTTAGGCCAGTGTGAAAACTTCTGGGATTCCCAGAGATTTGTGCAGTGCTCCTGTGCCTCCCCGCTACTTCTGGGGTAAAAGCCTCCTGTGGCTTTATGGGAACCTTGTCCCCAGCTGCCATTGCTCAGCAAGTCACCATAAATGGGGCCAAAAGATAAGCTGGAGTGACCAGACTGACTCTTGCAGGTAGTTTGTGAGCAGTTCAAGTGTAGCTCCTGCAGCACCTGTTGAAGGCAACTGAAGCAGATGTCACCATGTGTCTCAGGGCTGTGGCTGAGCAAGCCCTGCCCAGAAGGCACTGGGAGTGTTGTGTCTCCTACCTCATTTCCTTCTCCAAGTCCAGAAAATGAGAAGTCTTGTAGTTTATTCTAACGAGTCTACTGGATCCTGGGCTTCCTCATTATTAGACTTAAGGGTGTTGATTTGATAGCTCTCATGCCAGCAGACTTTGCTTAGATCAATTTATTAAGCAAGAAGAACATAAGTCCTTGGTTTCTGATGAGAACATTTAGAGAACTGATTGCTCCACTTTCCAGACTTGTTGCTAAACCCTGACTCACAACTGTTTGTTGAGTGGACTTCTGCCAACATTCTTCATGTTTTCCTTAATTCCTGTTTGCTCAGTGGGCCTATGTGGAACCAAACTAGGCTGTGGAGAAGGGGGATGTGGTGCTTGCACTGTTATGATATCAAAATATGATCCCTTTCGAAAGAAAATCCTGTATCCTTTGCAATTCAAACTCTTCTACAAAGTGTGAAATGAAATGGGGACAGATCCAGGTTCTTGGCATTCCAGACACAGTTCTGTTTTTTTTTTTTAATTATATAATGTATACTTATGCCAAAAACATCATTTATTATTTTCAGAACATAAATTCAGAAGGATGAATTTATGAACAATGTATTTTTTCCACCAGCATTGCACAATGCTGATAGGGACTATTTCATCTTGTCCTGAAATATCTGCAGTGACCCCAGCACACATTCTTGTCTGCCTTTTCCCAGTCCAGAAAATCTTCATGTTCTTACTTTCAATGTAATATAACTTTTTGCTATGGTGGCTAATAATGATTAGTGTGGTAAATCTTTATTGCTGTTGGATCAGTAGAATAATATGACTTCTGTATGCCAGCAGATATTCACTATTTCTTTACTTTCATTGTAACTTTCAAAATGACTTTTTTGAGGCATAAGATTTTTCCTATTCTGTATAAATAAATGAAAAAATAAGTTATTTAAAGAAATGGAATCAAAGAGGGGAATGAAGAGGGAGGATGGGACAGGAGTGTATATAACTGTTTTTTTTCCCCTCTGTGCGGAATAGAAAAACAGATCTTGATATAAACTTGGAATAACACTTGGAGATGATTTAACTTGGGATCATCTGACTTTGTTCTACTTAACAATATGGCTTCAAATAGGATATTTTAAGGTCATTCTTTCTGTCTTGATAGAAAAGAAATAAAATAGTTTCTATAAAAATATTGGCAACATTACTCCATTTCGCCATTAGTTTGGATGTCTTCTCCATGTGTACCATCCAGATGATTTCCTAGATAAAAGGCCAAGAGCTTCTTCCTCTTACACAAGCATTCTTCGTGAGTGGGTCAGGCTAGTTGCCTAAAATCTTGGTATTTGTTGTCTACTCCTTTAAACTGCTTACATGGGTTCTGTAGTGCATGCAGGGAGGAGGGTTAAAGATACTATTTCTATGTCAAATCCTATGGTGCATACTTGATTTGAATTTCAAGTGAAGTTTTTGGGAGCTTTGGCTGAGCAGATGCTGGGGGATTTGCCTTGGGAGCAATGCATGCACCAAATCTACTTAGGTTTTTCAGTTGTGCCTACTGCTAGGGTCTGAGTACCCTCGAGCTCTCTTGGAGTCTTTTCCTTTGCTGAGCAGCACTATCAAGTGGAATGACCTTAATTTATTATTTTAGCCACTATACTGCCAATGCTTGTCTCTTCCCCATCTGTGCCCTGCATCATGTAGCTGTGACTACTGTTGAAGGCATAGGAAACACAAAGTCCCGGTTGCACCCAGCCCAGGTAAGATTAATACTGGTAATTATTATTTTTTTAAACCATTCTCCCCCTTTACGTTAACTACGCCTCCTCTAAGACACTGGGACCTCCATCATAATATTAAAGCTGAGAATTTGACTTTCCATACTTATGGAACTTTCCATACTTCCGTAGTTGTGGGAATGGCTCAGTGGTGGGATCAAACTTTCATTTCAGCACAGCATCTCTGTTCTTCCCCATCAAGTTAGCTGATGCTGTCCTAGCCAAACTGCTAATATGATTTAGGTTCTTGGGCACCCCAGCTGTGTTTGATCCAGGACCTGTATCAGGAACCAGAAAGACTGATGTTGTGAAACTACATAATGACTGGGAGTCAGGAAATCTGAGTTAGTTTTGACTCTGCTATGGCCTATAGTGGATGACCTTGGTTTCTGCTCCTGCAGTGGCACAGTAAGGTTTGGTTCAGCTCTGTTTGCAGAGACCCCAAACATTCTTGGTGGGAAGGAGTGACAGGAATGTGAAGACTTGCTTTTCCAACAAGATGTTATAGTGTGCTTCTTGTGTGCAAATTATTTCAGTGTTGTCAGAGATACTGCTCCTTTAAAGGAAACTGATTAATCACAGCTCTGATAGAGGGCAATTTCTGTCTGAGAAAGGAAACAGCAAAGAGAAAAATAATTCAGATATGAGTGAATGGATCGTAGCTAGTGTGACCTTTATTTGCTTGTCTTCTTTTTCCTACCTTATCTGAAGACTCTAACAGCTAAACTTTGAAATTGAAACTCAGGTCTATACAGATAGCTCCAAGATTCTAGCCTAGGAAATCCTTGTCTGGAGAACTCTTGGTATCACTGGAGGCTAAGTATCTTCAGTTACTTTGTGAGTTTGAAGTCTAGATGTAAGTTTCTCAGTATGTTCTCTTCTTTGAGGTACGCTTCAAAGACTAAGTCACCGTCTCATGAGAGAATATCTTAACATTTGGTGAGATTGTCATTCTAGCTGATGTTTTGTGGGAACACAAATAGGTAGGGGCCATGAACTCACCGTGATGTTGTGAGCTAATGGTTGTTAATTTTCTTCCCAGGAGAGAATAGCAAAAAGTCATGGGTCCCAATGTGGCTTTTGCACTCCAGGTATTGTCATGTCCATGTATACATTGCTTCGGAACAAACCTGAACCCAAAATGGAGGAGATAGAAGATGCTTTCCAAGGTAATGCCCTCCACTCTGCAGGGATGCAACCTGTGGTGCTTTCATTACATCTGCTTCACCAAATGGAGTGGAGGAACACCTTTTGTTTGTAATGTATTTCATTAAAGACAGACAATTGTTAGGAGATAAAGAACTAGCTTTCCTGCTAACAGATGAGCCAGCTGGTATGAAGCATTTGCTCATTGTTTGCAGGGCAGCAGTGGCAAATGTCCTCAGTCTTGGATTACGACTCCACTAGACTTAACACAGACCAAAAGGGTGGCTTGTCCCTGGCAGGGCTTACAGGCTCCACATCTCCTCGTGGAGGGCAGTTTGCCACTGGTTCCAAGAACTTGCAGGGCTGACGGCGCATCTGGGTTAGTCAACCTCAGGTAGAGGAGTGATTCAGCAGTATGCGATGGAGTGGGACAGAATATGACTGTGTAAAGCAGCTGAGGGGCTGCTGTTAATACTGAGGTTACAGCTGTCACTAGGCTTCTGGCAGAGACCTGAGAAGAAATCAGAAGCAGAAGAAAGCAGTCTGTAATTCAGGGCACTGGATGCTGATTAGACTCACACAACTGAGGTAAATGAATAGGACAGATTATTTAAATTTAACATTGAAATTACTTTAGATAAATTTCAAGAAAAGCATGGTAGTGTTGTTGCAAAAATATTCATGAAAATTTCCTTTTATTTTTGATCTTCTTTTTCCCCTTTTAGTAGTTATTGTGAGACATGATAAAATGCTCTAAAAAAGGAGATGTTTTCAGCCAAATAACACTAAATACTTATTCTTTTGCTCTGCAATGCAGGGAACTTGTGTCGATGTACAGGATACAGACCCATTCTGGAGGGATACAGGACATTTGCCAAAGTAAGTTTGGAAGGCTGACTGGCTTTCTCTGTTACTCAAATATACCAGGCACTGAAGAGAGGAGGAAGGAAATATATATGCTACAACCCTCTTGATCCATTTATGTATGCTTCATGCATTGATAATGGAAGACCAATTCATTTTCTCATTGTAATTGCATGAAGAAAAGTGCTTGAGTAAGATCCATTTGATGGTTCCCAGACTCTTTGTAATTCTTCTTTGTAAGTCTCTGAAAAGCTTAGCATCTCTGCATGGTACAGCTTGCAGATGACCTCTAATGTGGAAAGAGGGTTAAAGGTGCAGTGCACAAACAGGCACTGATGGGGAATCTGATTGGACAGTTGCTTTCTTGAAAGACAAACTGAAATAGCACTAGAATGTAGTTGCAGTCACTGCTGCATAGCTCTTGCTCAGCACTCAGCTACTAGCATGGTAGAGTGTGAAGCTTTGGTATAGGTTTTCTCTAGCGCTTTTGTTTCAGAAAGATTGCTGAAGGCTGTGAAGGAAAGTAGATGTTCAGTTACTTCAGTCATTACTAGCCACCCATGGGACTATGTAAGCATCAAAAATGGAGAACTTCAGAATGCTGTCCATTAATTTTATTTCATTATCCAGATTCATGAATAAGAGAATACCAAGAGAAGTAAGATCTATTACAATTGTTTGATAAACCCAGTCAAGGTAGTTTCCTTGGATTTCTAACAGGTTTTCAGCACAGTGTCTTACCAAAGACTTTTAAACAAAGTGGGCAGCCCTGGGTAAAAAGGAAGATCTCTGTATGGATGAAAGAATTGCTTGAAAGGCAGGAAATGTCCTTGCAGTGGAGGGAGATCACTGATAGAGTTCTGCGGAGACCTGACGTGGGAGCAGAGCTGTTTGAGATCTCCCTGTATGAGTTGGAAAAGAGAGTGAGCAGTGAGGTGAGGAAAATAAGTTCACTGATGATACCGAGCTACACTGAGTAGTGAAAACAAACAGATTAAGGGGAATTTCAGAAGGGCTTCGAAAGACATGAGAGACCTGAGAGATTGGAGAATAGAATGGAAAGAAGTTCAGGGAAAAAATGCAAAGAGATCCCCAGAGGGAAGGGTGGTCCTCTTTTCCCAGGCAAGATACTGGATTTTGGGCAGACTGCTAGCATGCAGGAACAAGACCTCAAGGTTGTGGCAGGCAGTTCCATGGAGGCATCAGCTTCTCATGAGCAGTCAAAACTGCATTTCAAAGGGTAGAGAACAAAACAGAAAACACTCTTATGCTGCCATCTAAATCATGGCTCTCCTGCACCTTGGCTGCTCCATGCAGTTCTGGTCCTCTTATCTCTCATGAGGTAGAGTGGAAATGAAAAAGGTTAAGAGAAGTGCAGCAGGCCTCACAGCGATGGAAAGATGGCTTCCATACAAGAAACATGGAGTAGACTGGGACTCTTCAGCCTGGAAAAGAGATGACGGAGGTGGAGGGTGTTTTGCATAGCCCATACAGTAGTTTACAGAGAGCTTTGATAGAAGCCTACAAAATCATGATTGTCAGGGGAAAGGTGAACAGATACCAGCTGTTTTCTGCCTAATTCAATACAAAAACTAGCTGTCATGAAATTAAATTACTAAAGGGCAAAGCAAAATGAAATGAATTTCCATGCCTCAAATAGCTGTGCTGCAGAACTCACTAAGGGATGCTTTGGGAACCAAAAGCTTACACAAGGGTCAGGAGAGACTATGTACTTTCAAGTGCTACATACTTGGGAGGAAAGCTACTGAGGGTTATTAGGCTCTCGGTATAAAGCACATTCGGCTAAGGTATTCCCCCAATCTGAACACAATTGGAAGCTGATAGAGTACCATGTATTTTATTATATATTCTAGCCCCTCTTACAGTTTCCAGGGTATTTTCTTAGAGCTGCAGCTGGCCCAGAGCACTGACTCAAAGGTCTGGGTAGTTCTGAGTCAAAACAAAAGGTCTATGTGTAAACTGATTATTTCCTATCCAACAGGCTGCAGGAGTCTATCTTACATTGGCCAAAGGAAATACTATTTACTCAGCACCTTCCATCTCCCATTTCTGCTTCAGAAATAGTCTTCTCTGACAAAGAGAATAAATTATGTTTCATTTCCTTGGAGTATGCACATTTTTTTCAGAAAACTGTCTTTGTCCTCTTAGGACTGGGGTTGCTGTGGGAGAGTAGCCAATGGCACTAGATGCTGTCAAAGTGAGAAGGAAAATAGCATGGTAAGCTGAATAAAAAAGCTATAATCACAGTTTTCAATATAATATTAATATAGTTTTGACATGTAAGTCATCCCCGTCTCTGCTATATTGAAGTTATTCAGAGACATCTGAGCTGCTTTGAATATCTGTGTCTTAGAGCATACTGCCATTAAATATATCCTGATTAGCATGACTAGTACTTGTAATGCAGCTTTTATAATAATGAACTAAATACATGCCTTCTGAAACTACGAGGTGCAATGCTTCTGTGAAATTGCACAGGACAACTCTGAGCAATGTGTTACTAGTTTCTGGGATATGGAAGCCAGTATTTTTTTTCTGTGAAATAAGGATAATGGATCTCAAAATTATTTAATTCTCCAATATGCTCTTTCCCAAACTTTGCAGTCCAGTGATGAATAGGAAATAATTTATTTATGTTTTATGTAGAGAAAAGAAAAGAGAGAGTTAGGGCATAAGGTTGTATGAATGTAAAGTGAAATTAAGAAAGAGAATACAATAGAGATTGCATACTTCCTAACAAAGAATTCACCACAAAGCAATGTCATGTGGAATACTCCAGCAAGTAAAGTCATATAGAGTGCTTTCATCAAAATAGTTTATTAATGAAACATCATTCAGAGTTTGCTAAAAGGAGAGCAAGATATGATATAGGAGTTGGAATTGTTTGACTTTGTGCTGAATAGCTGAAGTGTGCTTGTTTCTTCTTTAGAATGGGGGTTGCTGTGGAGGAAAAGCCAATGGTCCAGGCTGCTGCATGAACGAAAAAGAAGACAATGTGGTAAGGCCCTGCTGACCTGTTATCCTCCTCTATTTCATAGAATCACAGACTGGTTAAGCTTGGAAGAGACCTCTAGAGGTCATCTAATCCAACCCCCCTGCACACGCAGGGTCACCTAGAGCACGTGGCACAGGATTGTGTCAAGCGGGTTTTGAAGAACTCCAGAGAAGATCTCCATTTCATCTGTTTTGGACTTTATCTTGCTTGCTCTTTGCCTAAATCTAACTGTGCACTTAACTGTATATATCCAAAGCAGTTTGGAATAACTTTTATGATGATTATGCTGATGTTATCTTAGAGGAGGCAATTTTGGTGTCATTCAGTACACCAATGTGAAAGTCATGCTGCTTTTAATTGGCAAAAACAGGTGCGTTCAGGTAGGCTTACATTTTTTTTTCCCCCAGAAAAATCTAACTGGAAAACCTGGAAATGCTGTCCAGGTGACATCTGTTCATTATATTTGCCATTCTTTGCTCCACGAGACAGTAAGACTAGAAAAGAAGACATAATTAGCTTTTTTTCTTTTTTCTTTTTTTTTTTTTGTGGAAAACTTATTTCTCTGCCTCTCAAATACACGTGTTTATGTGTTTTCTTTTTTCATAGGCAATGATGTCCTCCAGTCTGTTCAATCCTTCAGAGTTTCAGCCTCTGGATCCTACACAGGAGCCAATTTTCCCACCAGAATTAATGGTAAGTTAATTTAAAAGGAAACAATATATAGTTCATTGCCTTCATTATTCCATGCTGGGTTTGAGGATCCCCACTGTGTTTGCCCTGAGGAAACAGCAGTGCAGAAGGTGGATGCTGATAAAACAAGACACATGAGCATGAATGCTTCCATGTTTTACACAAGGCCATTGCCAGCTGTGGTGGCGTAGAGGACATGCAGGTCAAGTGCCTCCCCCAGCTGACTGCCTGCCCTCTGTGTTTGTCATCACACATGCCTGTGCCAGGTTTGTTTTCCTTTCTGATTCCTGTCTATCTGGGGATGGAGTAATCGCTGACACCTGAATTTCAATTTATTAGGTCAGGTGTGAACCTCTGCAATCACTGCTTGCTCCCTTTAGTTTCTACTTTTCTCCCTTGATTTTATGGGATGTAGTTGAGAATAAGTTTGAAATAAACCACCTTCTAGAAGGATCAGCTTCTCTCCACTCTACATGAAAAGAATCGGGAGTAACCAGATCACAGCGACATCAAAAGTTACATGAGATTAGATTCTCTCCCTGTTTCATTTTTGTCTTTTTGGATCTAATTCTCCTCCTTGCCTCTGCGTGCTGAATGGCACAGAAGAGTCCCAGCCAGGAGTCTAGTCTAGGACATGGCACACTTATAACTTCCTTCACGTTTAACAAGCAATCAAATTTTATTTAGTTCTGCTGTTGCACCAGCTTTAGCCCCCAGTCCAAACGTGTCATGAGCTATAGCTCTTCTGGTGTCTTACAGAAATGAAATAAAGGGCCCCTCTGCCGCTTTTCTAAGTTCTCCAGCTTACAGGTTGACCCGCCGTTGCTGTGAGGCAGCCATGTTAGTCTTGTCTTCAATCACTGGGCAAAGGGAATTAGAAAGGAGACAGATTTTAGCTGCTAATTGAAATTCAGCTGTGGTAAAGACTTGCATAGTTTCAGGGAGCTGAGATTGGAAAATCCATTACTTCTGGGATGGTGAAGCCACAGCACCTGCCAAAACTCATGGCCGATGGAACTTGCTAAAGGAGATCTTGCTAAGGAGATGTGGCAGCAACAGGCACTTGACAGTGTCAGGAGGCAAAAGCTTTTTATCAGCATGAGAGAGAGAGCCTTGTCAATGGCAGATAAACAACAAAGGGTGGCTGACTGCCAACAGTTGTGGGGACTCACAGGCGCCTGTCAATAACCCAGCTGAGTAGAATCTGGGCCTGGAGCAGGCAAGGGCAGGAAGCAGGGCTTCTTGGCTTGATGAAGGGTCTGAACTCCATCTCATTTCACTTTTGCAGACTCAGAGTAACAAGCAGCAGAAGCAGCTGTGTTTCAAAGGCGAGCATGTGATGTGGATCCAGCCTACAACTCTCAAGGAACTGGTGGCCCTCAAATCCCAGTACCCCAATGCCAAACTTGTTGTAGGGAACACAGAAGTGGGTAAGAGGATGGGCAAATGCTCATTTTCAGTAGCTGGAAACCTTCCATGTAGTATTTCATGGGAACAGTACAAGTTTAAACTTCTGTCATGCCATTGGTGTTAAATGTCTCTCAACCTGGCATGTGAAGGGAAAAAACTTCTCAAGTTAATTAATCTCACAGCAAATGTTTTTCTTCATTCTTTTTGCTAAGTCAAACAAAAATACGGTAATCCAGACCTTTGAGCTTTTGTGGTAGTGACTTGTTGAAGAGAGGCAAAGACAAGTTTTTTTTTTGGGGAGAGGAATGGCACACCATAAAAATGTCTTTGTATTCAAGTGAACTGAGTGACACTGAAATGTGCATGTTGAGAGATTTTCAGGGAGTTGAATAAATTCTCAGGACTCAATTTTATTGGATTTCTCCCAAAATACATATTTCTGCAAGCAAATGGAGTGATGAAGAGAGTTAATATATATCAGTAACACTATTATCCTGAACAAATAATTCAGGGCACATCCACCCCCCCTCCCCAGTCTTGTTTGTTTCATGGTATTCATCCTTCTTTCCTGAAGGATTATGTACAGCTAAGCCATGTTATGTTAACCCAAGTCTAGGCTAAAGCACCTAAAACATCCTTGTGAGCATTCCAGTATTGGTAGAAAATAACTTTCAGTTTTAGTAGACCTGCCATGTCATTGAAAAATTTAACTTAGCCTGTCTGCA
Organism: Tinamus guttatus; assembly: GCF_000705375.1. Next base: position 29,440 of record NW_010583746.1, on the reverse strand, counting down.
GCCTGTGTTTAACTGAAGGAGTTTCACTTTTCCATAAGGTATTGAGATGAGATTAAAGAACCTGTTGTATCCAGTGATAATAGCACCAACATGGATCTCTGAAATGCATGCTGTTCAGCACACTGAAACAGGTGAGCAAAAAGGAGACTAAATGCCCATGAAGTGAGTTGAGGACTCCAAGAAAATAATAAAGAGGGTATACAGGAAAAGTCCAAGATTAGAGACTGCTCTCTATATCTGTTAGTAGTACTGCCATGGAGAGAATTAAGCTAGTAATATGTACTTGAGACTCAGAGAGGACTTTTACTTGAAGATATAGTAGGCATTTACCTATCTTTGTGTAGTGTTTTATGTACAGTAACTGAGTTAATGGTGTAAATGGACAATCTTTTTATTTATAAGAGTTTTAAAATTAGTATAATTTTAGGAAAAGGCACTGGATTCAACAGTCCAAGTGAAGTATTGTGTTTATCTTTGTGGTGGGAGCAGGTCAAACCTAGAAATAACTAGAATTAACAGGAACAATGTAGTACTTGTGTCCCAATGCAGTTCCTGTCTGGCACCTTCATATACAGCCTACTGATACGTTTAAGATGTGGAAAGTGGAGAAGGATTTGGATTTCAGTTCTCAAAAGACGAGCTAACACCTATAAGAAAAGAATAGCCTTTCTATGCACTGAAGCACAAGGTGGGTGGGTGTATCATTGTCATGTGAGAAGCAGCACCACCACAAGCTGTGATTTAAAAGTGAATTTTGTTCTGGGTAATGTGGTGTTTGCATACAACACATACTATTTCTGCAGAATAAAATAGTATGACTGAATTTCTTTTCCAAACCCTGCTGTCCAGTGTAAATTCAGTGGCATCTAAGCTTTGTTTGTCAATACAGTTATATCTATGTTCTCCTGTACTTTGATTTTTGGGAAATGAAGACCAACTTCTCCTATTTGTTCATTTTCAGGGGTCAGTTTTGGGGCTGCCTGTACTCTGAGCTCAATAGAGGAGGTGCTGAGAAAAACGGTGACAGAGCTTCCTCCCTACAAAACAGAAGTGTTTCAGGCTGTCCTTGAACAGCTGCGGTGGTTTGCAGGGCCACAGATCAGAAATGTTGCAGTAAGTGACTTGGGAGCACCAGAAACTGGAACTGAAAGCTCAGTCTGAGAAGCTGGTCTGTCTCATCCAATATTGGTGTGCCATGTGTTCCTCATGCAACCTAGGCGAAGAATTTGGTACATCTAAACCAACCTCTGGAATAGCAACATGAGTCTCAGATGGTGTCTATGATACACTGATTCCACAAACCCATTGTCTATACATTGTCTATATCTACTATTATCAGAATAAATGTGGGAAACCTCACAGGGGTTTGACTGCAATTTAACAAAAATGCATTTAGAGTGATGGAGAAGTAGATGTGTAGGCTTTTGGCAGCACAGCTCTAGTAGTCAGAGGGTTAATGAATCAGCTCTATCAAATTTTCAGAGGCTTGCTGATTTTCTTCAAGGTGCAAATTTCATTGTCTAGAAATGAAACTCTCTTGGAAAAAAACAGTCTCTTACAGGAGCAGGTCACAGAATGCATATTACATTAATGGTTCCCTGCCAGTGCTCCTGGTTGATATGGGACTTATGACACTGCTTCAAAGTATTTTCATTCTGGTTTTGTTCCTGCTTCATTGATTGCTTTTCATTTTCTACAGATATGGAAGAAGAAAGTTGTGAAAGGGACTTTAGTGATATTAGGAGCTGCTTGAAACACACAGGCACTGCTTGGACACAAGGGTGTTTTGAGTGCTGAAAGCAGAGTTCCAGTGTTTTTATAATGTTCTGAGACTGTGTAGGTCATATTGCATTTGAAGGTCTGTGTAAAGCAGTCAGAACAATAGTATGTCAGTGCAACATCTGAGAGGAGAATCACTGCAGAGGCAGTAAATGTTTATCTGTATGGATTTTTAATATGGGGATATTGTACCTGGAAGATGCAAAAGCAGAATTTCATCAGGGTGTGAAAGAACACAAGATCTGAGGCCTCCTCTTTGTATTTTCCATGCTATCTAAAACGAGGCATCAGAGAAGATGGGTTAGAACAGTTGAAAGTTCATAAATTAAAAAGTGTCTAGTAGGCAGATGAGCCAACCTGCCAAACACAAGATTTTGCTCTACAAGATTTTGTGCTATATATTTGTGCTGTAGCCAACAAGCTTAGGTTCCATAATGTCATTGAAAAGGTGTGCTATATTTAATGAATCTTAATTGCAGCTACAGTACTTGAATTTTGGCATCATAGGACATGCATATTTTGAACATTGAAGACTGTTTTGATGCATCACTCAAAGATTATTCCTAAAACTGTTTCAGTCTAATGTTGCGATTGGCTGGGATTGCAGTTGATTCAATGGGTTTTGTATTTTTTGTCCTGTTACGTTATAGACCTAAAATTGCTGAGTAAGGATAAGAGTTTATCAAAATAAACTTAACTGTAGCTGTACTGTAGTGCACTGTGTATGCAATAATGTATGATTACAGTGTGCTAATTATATTGCTGTTGAATACTTATCTAATGCATGTATTATCATGCTAGGCTCTTGGAGGGAACATAATGACAGCAAGCCCAATCTCTGACTTAAATCCTGTGTTAATGGCAAGTGAAAGCAAACTGACTTTGATATCAAATGGTAAGTTACATATCCTTGTGGCACCTTGTGGGAGGTGGGGTTGTCATCAGTCCTTTCCTATATTATTAGACCAGATGAGAGTTTTGAGGAAAGTGCACATTAACCTTAAAGGACATAGGCTTAATCTGAGTCTTTTGCGGCTTGCCCTTTCTAAGGCTGAAGACTTAAGGTTAGACCTAAGCTTGGTTCTCTAAAGTATTTTTAACTTCTGTAATAAAGTGAATCTCTAGCATTGTGCATGCACACACAGATACATCTTTGTAAAAACCTGGTTGAATATGTCCATTCATAGAAAAGCAAACTTATTATAGATATGAGATTCTTTCTGTCACTACCATACTTGGATTTTTGTGGATTTTTCAGAAGATTGATACCTGTTTTTGTCTATGGAACAATGTCTCAATTTGTATTTACTTTTAAGATTATCTTTTTTTTTTTCCTGATATATGATCCTTTTGACAACTAAGTGAACTCTTTGATCAATGGCTTTTGCTTGTAATCAGTTTGTGTGCAAGCTAAGGTAAGGTGAAAGGAGGGAAACTACTTTGGCATGCTTGGAACTGAATTCACCCAGAGGCTCAGCTTTAATTAGCTTAAGAAGGAGGAAGGACTTTGAGAAGTCTCTTTGATCAGTTCCTGGGCAGAAGAAACATCATACGTAAACAGATGCTATCATAGGTTCCATAGGAAACAAATTCAATTTGAGAAAATCCTTCCTGATTTGGCGAAGTAGTGTTAAAAAATGAAAATTGATTCCATATCAGGAATAATTTCCGCAGGCTGAAGGCTCTTTCACACACATTTTTGTCATTCTTCATCGGAATTATTTATTCATCCATCACTCATCTCTCCTTGCTCTACAGAGGGCAAAAGGACTGTCACAATGGATGAGAAGTTCTTTACTGGATACAGAAAGACAATATTGAAACCTGAAGAAATACTTCTCTCTGTTGAGATACCCTACAGCAGGAAGGTAAGCTACTGGGATTAGACTTCAGTGCCAGTGGAGCTAAAGCAGTGTTACTTGGGTGTTAGTTTAAATAGGTTAGGCACTCTTCCTTGAAGAATGACCTCCAAATGCTTATGCAATCCCTTGGATCAGCAAGCTCATAGATTTTTTTTTTTTTTTTTTTGGTGAAAATCTTTTTGATAAGCAAGGGGAGGTAGACTCTACAGTGAAGTGCTATAAGCCCAAGAATTGTAGTGCAGTGAATAAATGTCACCTCATTCTTTTGAATACACTATTGAATACACCTTTTTTTTTATTGAATACACTTTTTTTTTTGAATACAATTTTGAATACGACTATTTTCTGTAGCAGCATGAGTCACAACTGATTCAGTGCCTAAGTAGTAGAACTCGTTTTTTCCCTTAAGGCCTGAGAACGTCAGACTGTAATTTTATGCCATTGAAGGTATTAAGAACCTTTTTAGAGTTTGCAGCCATTAGTTATGTCACTACAGTGTGAATCCTTTTATAATATTTCTTCTTTACAAATGGAAAACATTGATTTTTTTCCAGAAATGGCATCATATTATGGGACAGAACCAAAAAAATCTTTTGTCTATCCTCTATTTTTTCATATGCAAGTATTAAGAGATTATTTTTCTTTCTGTGTTTGGATGATTCTACTTTGAACTTGTCGTAATTGCAGGAAGCATCAATTATTGTCAAAATGAGAAAACATGCTTGGGGGAGTCAATGGACAACAGCATGTTCCACCATCCATATCACTGTGGAGAAAAAAAAAAAAAAAGCTTATACTTTAGGCAAATTTCACAGAACAAATAAACTTTTACCACAAGGGCAATGGCTTGATCTGTAAGTTATATGCAGCTCATTGATCTGAATAACTGAAATAACTTATGAACTTTCTACTTCATGGATTTTTGCTGATCTTTGCTCACAAACATAAAGCCAGGAAGACTAAAATTCTTCAAGAGATGTCTGAAAAGAGTGGGATGAGGCAGGCAACGTCTCTAGAACTGTGATTTCCTCACAGCAGGAAGCAGGGTTGTGTTAGCACACAGCAGAATTTGATTTTCTGGTTTATGTTTGTTTAAAAGTGAAGTTACCGCTTGTGTTGGTATGACTTGTTATGCAAGTGTAAGACTGTCAAACAATGTCGTGAATGAAACCAATGAAGCTTAGCAGTTTTCACTGTTTAGTGTTAGAGGGATTTAATTCATGGTAGGCTTTATTACATTGAGAGAATGTTAAGGGAGAGGAGCTACCAGCCTCTTTCCCTTGCTATTTTGTGTCAGCTGTTGAAGTAATTCAGGAAAAAGGTTTTACAGCCTATATTTGTAAGGTAAATGCTGCTGAGCAAGGACAGTATTTAGGGAAGAAAACAGCTCACTAGATTAAAGATACATATAAACAGATTTCAGAAGATAAAACAGTGCTTTTTAATGTATAAAATGGCATTACTAGAACAGACATATCCTCTGCTTAGTAGCCCTCTTTCTTTTCTGGACTATAAAAACATTCCCTGTGCTCCAGATGAAGTTGGTGTTGTCCACCACCTGCATTATTACTTAATGTCCATCACACCTTCATATTCTTTTCGTTGTGTACATTTTCTTATTCATGTTAGTTACTGTTATTTATCTTTTATAATACCATTGTTCTTTATCATATAAATGTTTACTTTTTTCAATAGAAAAAGCTTATCAACACAATGGCTATACACTTATTTCTTAAAATAGGATCAGTGTTGTCATTGCAGTCTTATGGTATCATAACTTTTGTCCCACTGGAGAAATGTCTGATCAAGTCTGTCTTTAACACTCAAATTAGTATCCTACAACCCTATTGACATTATTGACTTCTCTTCAATCTTGGTGGACTGAATATAGTGACATAGAAACAACATTTTAGCAATTGTGAATCTTGCCTATAAATCATTTGGAACCTGTGGAGCTCTTAGTGTGCTCCTAGTTGGCATTGCCTGCCCTTCAGGAGGAAAGATATGAGACTAAATTAGATTCACACACAACCCTTTGCATTCTTGATTGCCTTTTTTAACCCCTTCTGCTATAAAAGTGTGTTTTTCCTGTGAGATAACTAACTTCTAGAAGCTTTAACTGTAAAAAAAACAAAAGGGACATACTTGGCTCTGTTACTGAGGAGTGGGGCAGACAAGGGCAATCACAACTGTTGTAATGGTTGACCTTGCCTACCTTTCTAGCTAGCAATGAAGAACAGCAAGTGCCTTGTCTCCCACAGGACTTTGCATCAAGATAATGATGGCCTCTTGTGAGGAATGAGAGCAAGTGTTGTCTTCTCATTGTAACAGCGTTATTGGAAAGCCTCTCTGAAATGTGCAGTAAGGGAAGAAGATGATTTTCTTTTCTTTGAAGGCTAATTGCTTTAACAAACAGAGTGGCATAATGTCCTTGTTGGGAGGATGCTGTTGATGCTCCTTGGCTATTATCTGCAGGTTGCCCACTAATTAGTTGAATTCAGGAAATGAAGCCCACACTCCAGTTAGATCTTCAGTAATGAGATCTCGATGCACAAAATGGACCTCTTGTGAAATTCCCCTATGCCAACAACAGAGGAATTGTTCTTTACAGCAATGGAGAAAGTGTTGCTCGCTTCTGATTAGCGATAATTAATGGAACAAGGCATTGTACTGTGCAGAGTTGCTTGGCTAAGCCATTATAGAAAACAATTGGCAGCAAACTTTTCAGAAGAGCCATGTAAAGTCATCAAATCAGATTCATAACTTGCAGGATGTCCAAGTGGGAATTTGCAGAAAATACCCTGGAGGCCAGGGAAGAGGAAAAACTGAGTTTGCTGTGGATCCCAGGTGATACCATCACTTGGTGTAAACTGGTGGAGTGTTACTCTCACGTTGTATGTCACTCTTTCACAAAGAGCTTCCGAGCTTTCTGAGAGGTAGTAGCTGGTGCCTTGAAAAGAACTTCCTTTCTGTGTGGAGTCATTGCTGAGAAATATATTTGTAGGATCCACTAGCCTGGGATCTGATCAGTATGATTACTGATTTCAATTTTTCCAGAGTTCAAAGACTTTCCAAAGAGCAAAAAGAGAAGTGGTTTAGCAGGATCACAGTGTTACTGATTAGGCCTCCAACTCAACAGCTTTGCAGACTGGGAGAAATTAAAATTACCAAGGAAGAGTAAACTTTTTATATACAAAAATTTTGTCTTGATTCCTCTTCCCAAGACATATCACAAATATGATAGGTACAAGCAGATCTCCATCAAAGCTTATCTCACACAATTCTAGCTTGGATAAGTTTCATCTTTGAATACAGTGTTGCCTGAACAAATATGTTCTGCTTGGCACTGCAAGGTGAATCAGTTAGATACGGGGTTCTGGAATAGCTCATCCATGTAGGGACAGGCCAGCAGGTTGTCCGCTTTCCAAAGCAGGCCAAGATAGAAATCTCTTCCTTTCTTCTAGGGTGAGTACTTCTCAGCTTTCAAGCAGGCTTCACGTCGGGAGGATGACATTGCTATTGTGACCTGTGGGATGAGAGTCCAGTTCCAAGAAGGCACTAGCCAAGTGGAAGAGATTAAACTGAGCTATGGAGGAATGGCTCCTACAACTGTCCTAGCAGTAAAAACTTGCCAAGAGCTCACTAGGAGGTAGGAAGTTTTCTGTGATAAGAAAGGCTGCCTAGTAGAAACAAGGTTGAGTTTTTCAGGAACAAATTGAAATATCTTGGATCCTCTTTGATAGCACCCAGAAGGAGAAAGAGATAAAAATGAAAGCTGCAGTTCTGCAGCAGTCTGTTCCATCTCTTCCAGTAGTCCTTTCCCTCAGAGATCCAAATCAGTCTCTGAGCACCATATTCACGATAAATGCACTCTTCTTTAGAGCTGGGCATATGTTAGACAGAGGGAGAGCCTGAAAACCAGGGTGTCATGCAGGCTTGACTGAAAAACTTGCAGTCATCACTTAATTGCATTGTCATACCTTTAGAACAGAAGACATATGCGTGATATGAGAGCAAAGATGACGTGCATGCTATAGATAGAGATAGAGCAGGTGACTGACACTTGAGATCCAGTGGAGTTGCCATGAGTTAATCTGCCCTTGTGATATTTAGGGCTAAGCAAGCACTGGATGTCACTGTGTTTCTTTGCAGAGACTGGAACGAGAAGCTCCTGCAGGATGCCTGCCGCTTGCTGGCAGGTGAGATGGACCTGTCTCCTTCTGCACCTGGTGGGATGGTGGATTTCCGACGTACACTCACGCTCAGCTTCTTCTTCAAGTTCTACCTGACAGTGCTTCAGAAGTTGAGCAAGCAGCTCAACGGCCCTGTGAGTGCTGCTGGGGAAGATGGGCTGGGTGTGCTCTCTGGATGGGGAAGGCATGAGGAGGCTTCATGTGAAGCATGAGGAGGCTGCACATGAAGCAGCAGACTTAACATGCCTGCAGGTGGTCATGAGGGGAATATTTTGACAGAAAACTTTGTTGCAAGAGCTGCCTTGCTTCTTATCCGTGTGATAGTGACCACAGTGACCAAAATTTCCATCCACTTACCCTTGTCATTCCCACATTGCTGTGGAAAGACACTGCTCTGCAGGTATGTGGGAGCACTCTTGGAATTCTCCTACTTAGTGTGCTGCAACTGCCCTTGTGGGGCTGTGGTTATTCTTCCCACTTTACCCTGTAAAAATGGGTTATATTCACAGCTAGCTGAATGTTAGGCCCATCTATGTGGCAACTATGAGCTTTTGCCACACAGTGCTGACAGGTACGCTCTGTTGACAATCCTCCAATTGGCACATCTGCCCCTCGTGGCTCAGAAGGTTACTCTGGTACATCAGAAAGGAAACCTCGTCTTGAGGCAAACAGGAGCTACTGGGGAAGGTTAGAAAGGGACTGGAAGGGGAGATGATGGTTCTTTAATGTCTCTGGCAGAATAAGCTGTGTGAGCCCATCCCTTCGAACTACATCAGTGCCACAGAGTTGTTTCACAAAGATCCCATTGCAAATGTTCAGCTCTTCCAAGTAAGTACCAGTAACTACATGATCCATGGTCATTTTTTTCTGTAGTCCAAACTATGTTGCTTATTGTCTTACTGCCTTCCTGAGTATGAACCATGAACTTGCTGCAGTCATGCTATTCATGAGGCTTGTATTTCAGTCTCTGTTCCTTCCTTGACTTGGGCAATTACATGAAAGAATTGTATTCTAAGACTTTGTTCCTGAAGTGTATAGTTTCACAAAAATCACTGTGGATAACAATTCTGTTCTTCACCCAGAGCTCCGTATCCAAACTGAAACTGTTCTATTTTGTGCAGTTATAGCCTGCCTCTCTTTGCATCTCTCAAGTCTTAGATTCAGGATACATCTCCTTGTTTCTTTGCTTGCTCATGGCTTGTTCTCTTTAGCCTTGAGAGGAGAAGCTGGCTGTAGAATTTGAATTTTTCATGACAGTGGTCATATCAAATCCTTCTCTTCTATAGCAGTTTCAAAGAATTGAATCCCTTTCACCTCATTCTCTACAGCCCCCTCTGTGCGGCCACATAGATAAACATTCACTCCATCGTGTTTATCTTCCTCTTCCACAGGATTTAGCACTCTCCTTTCCAAGCTCACTAGAATGTTTCTTCTGCCTTTTGCTTTCTGGTGAATGCTTGTGTCCCCTGCAATAGAAGGAGCAGCAGTTAGCCATGTGTTTTACTCCAGGAAGTGCCTCCAGGGCAGGCAGCTGAAGATATGGTGGGCCGGCCTTTGATGCACCTTTCAGCAGCCAAACAAGCATGTGGAGAGGCAGTGTACTGCGACGATATCCCTCACTATGAGAATGAACTGTATCTGACACTGGTCACCAGCACCAAAGCCCACGCTAAGATCCTGTAAGTGCTGCTCCTAAGTTTCAAATGTTGGAAGCATCTGGTGGCTCAGAAAACACTGACCTGTTAGGGAGGGAGTGAGGGAAAGGTTCTTGCATTGGTGGGAATTCCAGTTTGTTGCACATCATTATACAGAAGTGATCTGTGTATGTTACACCTTTCTTGCAAATCTCTCTTGGTGGGACTATGAGGGAATTAATACTGAACTCCCAGCTTTGCTGGAGCACAAAGTTCTAGTCCCTAGGCATGTTATTACATGACCCATCTCTTACATGCAAATATGCAGGACTGAAAAGGAGCAGGTTAGGAGAATATTGCAATGTCTGAGAGGTAATCTTAATCCCTGACCTGAGCATGCAGTCTGGACATGCCTGCCTAGAAGTTCAGCCTGTGAGTTCCACTGCCTCACCCCCAGTAGTGTATAGTCAGTTGTGCATGCACCATATTCTGTTTTACCTTCCTGAGTGCTCTGGCCATAGTCAATCCATCAGCATAATCAGCCATAGTCAATTTGGCTCTGGCCGTAGTCAATCCGTCAGCGTAACAGCCTATATGAATTAGCCTCAGCTAAAAGATATAGAGCTGTTTGTGCTTGGCTGTAGCAAGGTGGATAAGTTGGTGTTGGAAGTTCAGCTGGCTTGAAGCATATCTTGTCTATAAGAGCATGGCTGGCACATAATTTATAACCATGCTGACTAACCAATTCTCAATAGCCTGCGTTAGCAACTAATGTCTTATGCATTCTCATGTGAGCCTTAAAGCTGTTACAGTGCAGTACTGACTGCCGCATGCAGTCCCTAATAGTACTTCCATTGCGGTGGCTCTGTGATCTCAGCTGCTCTCAAGTGCTTTGATGTGGGACACTCTGTGTTACACTGCCCATCTTCAGTAGCCTTGCGATGTGCTGTTTGTTCCTTAGGCAATACTTCCTGCCTATTTACGCTTCCTGCTCTGGTTTCCCACAGTGATTTAATACAGGACATGCAGCCATGTCATGGATGCACAGGTGCAATTGACTGCCAGATTATGAAAGAAACTGCTCTGTCATGATAGTTAAATCTTAGGTGTTGCAACTTGGTCATTGACAGTGCCGCAAACACATAAGCCTTGTTACTGCTGCCCATGCACATGGGACAATAGAGAAAAGCACGAGGTCTATGCTTGTGACCACAATGTGCAGTATTTTCTAGAGGCTGGTGTGCACATACTCTTGTACTTGCACTGTGAATAACATTTCAAGCCATAAGTCTGCATCATTCTACAGAGGATGTGGCAGAATATTTAATGAAATGATAGGTATTTTCGCCTATGACTTCTGGTCAAAATATTGGCTCTGTTGAAATTAATAAGAAAACTTTCACTTCATCTGAGTCAGGTTTTGACCACTAAGTATAAATTAGAAATCATCTGCCTCTATATTGACTAAGGAAATTGGTCACTGGATTCTTCTGGAGTGTTTTTGCAGAAGCACAGGAAAGTTAAGTTTTCCAAAGAAAAATAACATTGGCTTCAGCTCCTGCTGTCTAAGAGCTCATGCATGAAAATTCCTTTATACATATACACACGCACACACACACACATATATATATTTAATTTCTTACTGGGATGCATAAACAACTATTTTCAGGCACATTTTCTATCAGAGCTTCAGGAATCTATGCAAGCATGCTGGAAGAATTGCAGTAATTTACAGAAGACAATAAATCATTCAGTTAGGAGAAACAAACCCACAGCTCTTCTGTTTGCAACAGTTCCATTGTCAAGCCAGCCAATTGCATGGCCAATGTATAAAGTATTGCAAAGGGAACTTGAAAGTCTTCTGTAAAATATTTATAGTTATATTCTGTTTCGTTTATCACTTGGTTTTAAATCAGCATATGACTCAAGCAGGCAAGCATTTTATTTGGATACCTCTTTTGCTAGCTACCAAAGAAGACCATCTGTGACACTTTCTGTCTCTTGGAGTTTACTTACCAACTTCTTACAGTTTCCCAGCTACATTTTTCTGTAGAGGCAAACACACTGTTGGTGCCATGTGTAGGCAGTAAAATCTCATGTTTATCAATGCACAGAAAGGAATTCTGCCTTTACAGAACCATGACAGCTAAGAGGACAGTGAAGGAAAGCCAGGCTATCATTATCACTAATCTATCTTTGGATAAAAGTTCCAGGACATCTTTAATAGCCATGATCAGGAGATCAGTTTCAGATGTGTCTCAGCCAAAAGATGTACAGTTTAAAGTGGACTGGGTATTGGACTGACCATCAAGATCTGAATTATAGATCCCCAGTAATTTAACTATCATATGTTGCCTTTCTGCCTTGGTTTCACATGATATCCATCCTATGTTGCATAGCCAGACCACTGAAAATCAGGTCTGTAGACTCATTGGTGTTTCATGCTTATAAGCACTTACAGAATTAGATCAATGAAAATTAATAACTCTACTTCTACTCTCTTTAGTTCTGTAGATGCATCTGAAGCCCAGACTGTCCCTGGATTTGTTTCTTTTGTCTCTATGAAGGATGTTCCTGGGAGTAACATCACTGGCATCGCTAATGATGAGACTGTTTTTGCTGATGGCATGGTATGGAGTTAAAAAGAGCCTCTTTCAATCACGCTGCATAGGAAATGGGGTTTCTCATTTTCTCCAGTGTAGTCCTCAACTGTACATAAAGATAAATCCTGACTGCATTGGAGTCAATAGAAATCTTGTTGTCTAATTCAGTAGGGCTTGAATTTCCTTGCTTTGTGCACCTACATCTATTTGTACCATTTTCCTCTAACTGCAGGCAATGGGAACAGGCTCATTCAGTTACCTTCCAAAGGTATTTGCAGTTCCAAAGATATTTGCAGTTTTTTTCTTTTCTCCTTCACCAGATATGAGTAATTTTTGGCAATATTCAATTCAGGTAGCTCTTATACAGTGAAGGTGAACCTGGCCCTCAGAGAGTAGCAAAATACCACAACTTTAGCCACTCAGCTAATATTAGAGTATTCCTCAGTCTACTCAGAAGTAATTCTAAAGAGGCTGGTCCAAACAAACAAAGAATTGCACTAAAGAAAAAGAGCCTTACAGTGCCTTCAGGCACCTATAGCAAGTGATGATGTGTCCTGTTCTTACCTCTAGGTCACCTGTGTTGGTCATATCATTGGTGCAGTTATTGCAGATACACAAGAACATTCCAGAAGAGCAGCTAAAGCTGTGAAGATTAAGTATGAAGAGCTCAAACCTATTGTCACAATTCAGGTGAGATGACCCAGATCTGTTTCCACAGTTAAGCTGTGGCCCTCTGATGGCTGGTTAAACTCCCTTCTCACACACGGGATTATTTAGCCATATATTTTGTTGCCTTTGCTATGCGAGTGTAGCAGGATACAGATAGGATACAGATAAGAATCATTTATGTATTCAAATATAGAGAGGGATACACCTTTGGGGTGGTACTAATTGGCACTGTGTTAACTTGTTCTGTGTTGTTTGTCATTGAATCAGATAAGACAAATTCTGGGGGATGTATTGCACACAACACAAATTTGTTTAACAAGAGTGCTTTCAGTTGTGTTCTTACCCACTGTTGCTTCCTTTCACTATACTGCTGGCTTTATTGGTATGAATGTTCATATATTGTCCAGTTGCTGATTTACAACACATAATAAGAAGGCACAAAAAAGTCCCTTCTCACTGTAGAAGCACTATTTCTTTCTAATTTTTCAGAATATTTGTCTGGTTTCTAAAGCTGACAAAATTAATTTTCAGGAGTTATGTCTCCACAATGAACATTTCCACTTACTGCATGGGTACAGCCCTTTAGCAGGATTTTCTTTTTTTTTTTTTTTTTAGTTTTCTGAGGGACCACAGTTCCTTTTTTTTTTATTATGGAAGCTTGAGCTTTGGCAAAAGTGAAATGTAAAATTTTGTAAAATTTTAGCAAGAAAGATTATAGCATTTTGACTCCAAAGGAAATGGTTTTTGCATTTCTCCCTTTCTGGGAGATCTAGCTTGCTCCTTCTCTTTTTCTCTGTTTCTCTCCTGCCCCTCTCACTCCAACCCATGGACTTGGTTCATCAGTTCGTGTAAGTTGTCTGTCTTAGCTCCGCTGGCTGTAAACTTTGGGGTTCTGGGTCCATAAGATAAAATAGATCACAAGGAACTACCTAAGACTGTCCACTTTTGGTAAAACTGCCCTTTTGTGAAAAAATATTTGTTATTGCTCTAAGTTAAGTCATTTAACTATTACCATAATTAGTATCTTGATAAGTTCTTGTGCTTTTTAGCTTGGATAATTTTTTCAGTAAGAGAGAGAACTGTTGTCACACCTTTTTCATAAGAAACATCCCTGTGTTATTTTGTTTCCTAGGAAGCTATTGAAAAACAATCCTTTTTTAAGCTTATACGAAATCTTAACAAAGGAGATGTAAAGAAAGGATTTGAAGAATCGGATCATATTTTGGAAGGTGAGAATAACTATTAATAGCTGTTCTGAAGTAGGATAGTTTGACAAAGGAAGACAAACTATAAGCTTCCTTTTCACACATATCACACTGTGTTCATGCAAGTAAGGCTTGCTGGGCTGAACCGATTCCATAATATGTGTTAATCTACTGTTTATATGCAAATATCTTATGAAAGATTTAATTTCAGATTAAATTTCAGATTTGAATTTCCACTTACCTACACCTGTCAAAAGGACTTACAGACAGCAGATCCTGGCAGATCTATTATGCTAGATCTCTATCTCCAGAAATAGCCTATCTATGAGGCCTGTTTTCCATATATTTTTCTAGGAGAGATGTACCTTGGTGGACAAGAGCATTTTTATCTGGAAACTCACTGTACTGTGGCTGTGCCAAAGGGGGAGGATGGTGAGATGGAACTCTTTGTGTCAACCCAAAACCTAATGAAGACACAGGTACTGCCTCTCTCTAGCCTGTTACCTAAAAGGAATTTGCTTCTCAGTCCTTAGACTAGGTAACCTCTTGTTTTGCAGTTTGTTTTAGCTTGTCTTGTATAAAAATGCCACACTGGCCCAGAACTGGGTGTAGGATCTGAAGTCCATATTCATCCCCTAGGGTGGAGAAGTTTCTGCTGGCAGTGCCTCCCTCTGTGCCCGGTTTACATCTCTGACCATTTTCTGGAGATGTGGCTAGTGGGTGAATAGCCACGGCCACTGGATGACATGTCAGCAAGGGAGGTAGTGCAAATACTGACAATATAACCAACCCTGTCACCCTGTGGGACAGGCTGCTGGCACTATGAGATGTCTTTGCCCTATTTACTGACTACAAGAAAAGCAGTATTCCCTATAAATCTTCCCTTGTGATTTACATTCTGTTTGAAATGTGGTACTGTTGTGGACATCAAGACTATCAAAAGGTCTAATAGTTGAGTGAGGAGAGTGGAGAGTGTGAAAGGGCTATCATCACACTTTTTGCTAGATGAAATGCATGCCTTGGTAAGCTAACCTCATGTCAATCTCTTCCTGAATCTCATGCTCTTTGCTAAAGCACTCTTACAGTGAAGCAACAAATTCACTTGCAGGATCAATAGGACCTGCTATAGTGACAGCGTATTCACAGTTTTGCGAAGTTTGCAGAATGGAGAAAGCTATGACAAGTCATATTTTGGTATCTATTAGTTACCACTAACTCTGCTTTTCTGTTTTTCTTTAGGAGTTTGTTGCTAATGCTTTAGGAGTCCCTTCAAATCGGATTGTGGTTCGAGTGAAAAGAATGGGAGGAGGATTTGGAGGAAAAGAGACTAGAAATACTATTTTGTCAACTGTGGTGGCTGTGGCTGCTTTCAAGTAAGTTTGGGTACAGGGAATTGTGCTTCTTCCTTTCAGACTTTACCTGTCCGAGACTGCACATTTTGGAGCACCGCTCGTGCTGGGGCACTTTGAAGACTCTTTATAGTCTTCTGACTCTACAGTTTGCAGCAAGCTTCTGAGTTCCTATGAGTGTTTGATGGGCTCTTAGCTGAAAGGAGAACTGAAACTTCTGGAAGGGGCTGGGCTTATGAGGAGTGTCATCTTTTGCTGTGTAAATAAGAAAGGGAAAAACTTTGTTTTTCTGTTGATATTCTAAAATTATTCTGTGTCAAATTCACTGCCCTTTTAGTTCACTTCACCCCCAAAACCTTTCAAAATCCAACAATAGTCTTGCTTGGATTGTTCTTTGTATAATGGAGGTATAATAGCCTGCACAAAAGTCTGTTACTGACATGGGTCTTGCACTGCTCTTCCTTTGCTCTTCCACAAAGCCTGATGTCTTTGGATTTTCCCTAGGAAGGGGGGCAGGTCACAGTGCAGAGAACTCCACTGTTCAACACCCTAAAAACTCATGGAATCAGCCTGCATTGCAACCATTTGTGAAGTATAGATTGCAAATGGGCTTCTGGCTTTCAGAGGTTTGTTGCAGGTTCATCTTTAACTGTGCAAATTTTTGTGGTTGTGAATGAACATGGCCTCTGAGATGACACTTGTGCACTGCATGTAACTCTTCACTTCCCATTATTGCTCTTGTATGCTAGGATGCTCCTTCCTGTTAATGCTAGTTGTATGTTGGGACATATCAGTAATTTGACAGAGTATCTTTAGAGCAGAATAACCAAAATGAAGTTCCTGTGCTTGAGCCAGCTTTATTTTCTCCATTCTGAGCAAAACTTCTTCTTCCTCTGCTTAGTCAGTAGTGCATATTTATTTTTTATTGTTTTTATTGCTTTCAGCCAAACTACTGATTTCATATTTCAGAGGTAGTGAAATTACATCTATGACATTCCCTAGATATTTTTGCAATCTGAAGAGAGGTGCTGGAAAGTCATGCTTGTTTGAAAATGAAGAGCTGCTTTTCTCCTCCATGAGTAATAAATAAGCAACTAAAGACATGGCCAAACTGAAGTCTAGTCATTACCTTCATTAGCATTATTTCATAATTCATGGGGCATTTTCTCTAGTAGAGTCAAAAGAGAATTGAGAAATAGTCCAGAAACAGTGATCACAGTTGTTGTTATCTGTGCCTATAAGAAACCATCTATTTTAACGCAGGAGTCTTCATAAGACTTCTAAAGAACACATCCCAGTCTCTAAGATATTTTCCTTCTTTACTCAATTTTGCCATTTTCTTCAGAGGAAGATATATCCAGGCAATTT
>NW_010583746.1:0-12767 GCF_000705375.1 Tinamus guttatus | reverse complement strand
CACACACAGAGGTTCCTGCAGTTCCTCTGTAAGAACTGGGTAGCACGTTTCAGACTTTGCTCGATAAATGCCTCTTTTCTTTTAACAGGACTAGCCGCCCAGTACGGTGTATGTTGGATAGAGATGAGGACATGCTGATAAGTGGTGGAAGGCATCCTTTCCTGGGGAGGTACAAGGTATGCACACACACATAAAATAAAGGCATGTCCTCTTGGGGTTGCTATCTGAAGCATCAGAAAGCAGTAAGATACTGTGATAAACTTGTTGCTCTGGTTTCACTGCTGATCTCTCCTGCTGCAGATGAACCTGGTCAGCTGGGTTATAGAGTTTTATCTGTTAGAGTTCTGTAGAAGTTCTGTAGGCTCCAACTGGTCCTTCCTTCTAACCTTACAGTGAACACTTCCTCTTCCTTGAAGCCAAAAATGTGGCCCCCTTGAAAATCGCATTACTCTTAGATTGCCCCCAGTTTGTTTGCAGAGCTGCATTACTAATTGTTCTGTTAACCTGCTTTATTCTCTCATCCTTATCCAGCTGCTTAGAAAACCAAATCTCATTAAGCAAGGAATGGCTGCTGCCAGTGGTCAGCATGGATTTCAGAAGTGTTCTTTGATGCAAGATTGAGGTGCTTACCTAAGCTCTAACAGTGAAGCTTCCTGAGGTTGTCCTGTGTCCTTCCAGTGCTTGTCCTATGCTACCGCAGAGGACAGCCAGTCAGCTTCTTGTTTGTGTGAGGTCCCCTGAGTTTTGGGTGGGAAGGAAAAACTATTTAGAAGAAACATTACTGAAGAGACTCTCTCAACAGGTTGGCTTCATGAAGAATGGGAAGGTCAAGAGCTTGGAGGTGTCATACTACAGCAATGGTGGCAACTCTACAGACCTCTCTCATGGTGTAAGTAGAAGAAATGCTTTGATGGATAACTAGGTGGAAGACATATATTTCCCTGGGAAACCTTTTTCTTGGACTTTGAAGAACTGCTGTCAACAGAAATGCTTGCACATTCTGCTCCTCTGCTCCCAAACTAGACCTTGGTGGTTTGGGGGGCTTCTGCAATTGCTGTCTGAGCCAACTGACCTGCCATGACAAGTGCCACACAATTCTTAGAGATACTGTAATAACTTGGATTGGGCAGAAGGCTCAGAAAAGTTTATTCTGCATTACATATGCAGAGTGCTGTGACAGGAGACTTCTTGCACAATACAAGATGGCTAACACCCAGTACAGTGGGGCAGGTATGGGAAAAGTTAGTTCCTTGTAACAGATGATATTCAGATCAGCTTGCTGATCAGCGCAGGGTGTCTAGATCAACAAGCTGGTTAAGCAGTGCCTAAACTTAACACAGGTTTAATACCAGAGTTGTAAAGTTTCCTCCCATAATCTTTTCTACATCAGGTTATGGACAGAGCCCTGTTACACTTGGACAACTCCTACAACATTCCCAATGTCAGTGGTGTGGGCATCATATGCAAGACCAACCTGGCTTCCAACACAGCCTTCCGGGGCTTTGGAGGGCCTCAAGGAATGATGATTGCCGAAAGCTGGATGAGTGAACTTGCTCGGAAATGTGACCTGCCACCTGAGGAGGTACAAATTCACTGTTGCATTTCAGGGCAGCACTGCACGTGAACAGGTTCTGTCAAGAGGATGCACAATTGCAGCAAATTGTGAAGCATAAGAACTTTTGCTTCATTTTTGCTAAATCCTTAGCAGGAACATAATGTTTCCTTGGAATGTGGGTTATCATCTGCTTCATTAAATTCCCAATTGTGTAACACTAACTTTAATGATAGCTAGATTCAGAAAGTCCAAAAACAGGTACCCTAATCCTACTACCAATGTGCTTAAATACTAATCCTCCTTGAAAAGTCCCAGCTTTAGCATCCTTGTTTCCTTATTTTCCCATGAACAGAGATTTATCTGTTAACTCTGTTGTTCTGTAGAGTGAGAAAATGTGTAAAATTTGGGAACAACTTCCTTTTGATGTTGTTAAAAAAAATGTAGTTTGAAGCATTAGATGTGGCATATCCTTTATATATTGCTTTCGTTGGGAAGGTACGGAAGCTCAATCTTTACAATGAAGGAGATCTAACTCATTTTAACCAAAAGCTGGAGGGATTTACTCTGCGAAGATGCTGGGATGAATGTTTGTCGAGCTCTAGCTATCATGCCAGGAAGAGGCAAATTGAAGAATTCAACAGGTAGGTGTCCTACAGCCACACTGAAACTGAGTGTACCTGGTGCCCACTAACTTCTGAAATTGTAGATGAGGCAGAGGAAATGGGTTTACAGAATCAATCTTTGATAGACTTTTCAGATGGATATCAAGGCAATATGTGTTTTTTGCCTTTTTTTAGTTGACTGGTATTTATATTGGTTAGCTAATAGTCCAGACAATTACTTTTCTAGTATCTAGGGAAGTGCCTTCAATTCAGATTTCTTCTTGATGGGACACATAAACAAAGCCAATGTTACATAAAAAGTTACTGGCAAACTCCATCTTTATTGCCGCCAAGTACTTGATTTCAGCTTTGACACCAAGGGAGTAAGAGAGGAGCATGACAGGGAGTTGTGCTGAAAGCCTGGTGAGTAAAAAGTAACATTTTCTTTTTACAGGCAGAATCGTTGGAAGAAAAGAGGGATGTGCATTATTCCTACCAAATTTGGCATCAGCTTCACTATTCCGTTTCTGAATCAGGTCCGTATGTGTCATTTGTCTTTTCAGCAGATGAGCTAAATTTGTGCTGCTTCCCCAGGCCTTCCTCTCTCTTTACCAAACTGCATATTTTCAGGAAAGGAGTAAGTTAATTAAGAAAAAGCACAAATTTTCAAAACTAAAATGAGAAAAACAGCAGTTACTGGTTTATATGGTCCAGAAGGTACCGCAACACTGCTGTGTTTTATGGTACTTTGTTATGCTACTTTCCCTGTTTGTTGTATCTTCCTCAATATTAGCAGCACTACGACTATGTAATATGGCTGTTTTTGTCCCTAATGCGTGGCCTGTGTTCTTGGACTCAATGAGTTGTCTCTTGCACCTCTCTTGCACAGTGGCAGGTTTTGTTTCTGGTTGGTCTGTCTCCTTTCTGGGCTGAAAATGCTGGCTGAGGTTTGCCGTGTCATTGAAACCTCTCAAGTCAGTGAGGCTAGAGCAAATCCAGCCCAAGTCTGCACTGGTGGCTTTGCTTACACCAAGGAGCAATGTGTTCTTCCATTTTGTAATCCAGTTTTGCTGCTTTAGTCTAGTTCTGAATTCTTTGTCTCTCTCTTTAGTTTGTAACTCAAATCTGCCAAGTATTTCACTAGCTCATTTTGATCACTACTGGATTAATATGCTCTTTTATAGGCTGGAGCTCTGGTCCATGTGTATACAGATGGCTCTGTGTTACTTACACATGGTGGGACTGAGATGGGTCAAGGACTTCACACCAAAATGATCCAGGTAAAAATGTGTTTGAACTCACCTGTAGAAGATATCTTTTCAGGAAACTTGCACTCACTGTATAAAATAGCCTCAGGCAGCTTGAAATCTCCTCTATGTACAGGGTAACAAATCCTGATTAATTCTGTTTACTGGTTCAATGGCCATGCCAAATTTACAGCCTAACATTATAATTGACTGCAAGAATAGTATCATCTGCATCTTAGTTGGGTTTTAACATGGAGTTTAAATCTGTGACGTGAAACTGAAAATATAAATAGTGCAGGTTATGCTTAAAATCTAGCTATGACAATTGCGTTTCATCCACTCAAAATAGAGTATGCATATATTTTATAGTAATGTTTGTCACATTGCAAACATTTAAATTAATTTGTTAACAATTCATTAATTGCATTTGGCTTTTTCATGAAAAGGGCATGAAGAACAGTATTGTTCTAGAATTGAAATGAAAGGAAAATCTAATTAGGGCTCTTTATCCCCTGGTTCCTTTAATTATTGCAATAAGAATCTAGTCTTGGTGAATGTCTGTTATTGTGGAAGAGAAGTGTCCATATATGTGTGTGTGTGTATTCTCAGTTTGTCAAGGGCAAATCTAATTTCCCACCTAGCTCTTGGTCACTAAACTGACTGAATTCCCAAGAAAGATGATATGAAGAGGGTAGTTTGCACTCCAAAACCTAGCAACATAGGCAATGAATGATCATGCTCATTAATAAGAACAACCATTTATTTGTTTTTTACTTTTGCTTTCCAGGTTGCTAGCAGGACACTGGGAATCCCCACCTCCAAGATTTTCATCAGTGAGACAAGCACAAACACAGTCCCAAACACCTCCCCAACGGCTGCCTCTGTCAGCGCAGACATCAACGGAATGGCTGTCCACGTACGGAAACTGAGTACTTTGAACTACTGGGTCATAAGCTGGGACTCCATAACATGAAAAAATGATGTGTATTTATCTATTGCTTCAGAAAGGAATTCCAGGCAATATAGTGTACTGCACTTATTACATGCAGGTGGTTTGGAGACTGACCCCTAAATCAAAGACTTTTAAATCTTGATACACTTAAAGCAAATATCCTTCCGTAGCAATGGCATTGTCATGGGTGTCTCTGACATGGTGGAGTATGAATGCATCTATTTGCATGGCATGTGACCCCTGAACAGAAGAAGTTTTTATTGCCTTTTTAGTGCATGAGCTAAATTTTCAGGTTTGAAGAAAAGAGGATGTCTGGCCTGTAAAGTTACAGCTCCCGAAGTACTTGAGGTCGCTTTTATTCTCTGCACAGTGTGACTGAGTGGGCTGAATTTTGGCTTTTTTTTTTTTTTTTTTTTTGTTAAAATGGGTCCATCTTGCTAGATCTGCTAAGGTCTCCTATGACTTGGTGTAGACAAAGCTAGAGTATAAATGGATGTTTAATACTTTGCGTCATGGTCTGGAAGGCTTTGTACTGTGTTTGGAATTCCCTTCTGCTAACAGCATAGCCAGTGTGTTTTAAAATCCTTCTCAGTCAACAGTTCTACCTGTGTAGCAAGTTACTGAACTTTGTTCCATTTTATGATATGTCAAAGTCCTAAAGGCAGTGTTGGTTTGAACGGAAGACTCTTGGGGACTTATGCTGCTCCTAATACTAGAGCTTGACTTTTGACTTTTGTTGAGTTTTGAAATCTTAGTGTTGATCAAAGTGCTTTTGTTTGTTTGTTTGTTTGTTTGTTTAGAATGCCTGTCTGACTATCCTAAAAAGGCTTGAGCCAATCAAACAGTCTAATCCCAAGGGGTCCTGGGAAGACTGGGTAAGCTGTCTTGATGTGTTGCAGGACAAGCGGGTTTGTCAGAGTTGGTTTCCATTTCCTCCTCCTCCAGGAAAGGCCTGAGGAAAGGCAGTGAAGCAGAAACTCAACAAGGGAAGAAACCAAAGCTTGAAAGGGATGATCCCCAAAATGTCCATTATGAAGTTAATATTGAGATTCCTCCAGACTCTAGGGGCCTGCCTATGGCAAATTAGACCAAATAAAACGCTTGAATGATTACAAAAATCCCTGTAGCCAGACTATAGCCCAACTGGACTGGAAGAAAGCTCATTTGTAATGAAGGAAATCTGTGACAAAAATGACTCTTTGCTGAGCCTGCAACCACTGCATCCTGTGGTGCTTCATGGCAGACGCATTTCTCTGTCCTGAATATTAAGAGATTGGGGCACTGTCAGCCTCCTGGACAGCTTTCAATCCAAGCTCTTCTCTTCCTGGGAGGAGCTTTACCTTTGTGATCTGAAAGTCAAGACATAATTTTCCCCTGGCCATGCTGAAGACAAAGGGCTGGGCATCTTAACCTGTGCCTCTGAGGTGGGAAGGTCCCTGAAAAACAGAAGAGACAAGGTCTCTTCTCATCCCTCTGCCTGTGGGGGAGCCCTGCCCTTAGCAGCTGCTGCAGAGGTTTGCTGGGGAAGCAGCTGCATGCCAATGTTTTTCTTGGTGCTGCTGGCTCTGGGTGTTGTGCCAGGTGTCTGTCACTGCGCACCTTCTGTACGGGCACTCCTGGAAATGTTTGGGACAGCTGTTTTGCTGGACAGTAATTGTTTTTGTTGGATAGTAATTGTTATAAAACTCTGCTTTTTTGCCAGATTAAAGCAGCCTATGTGGACTGCGTGAGCCTGTCAGCCACAGGATTTTATAGGTGAGTCCATGCTGCAGAGGCATGGTTCTTACTCAAATGCATGGTATGTATCCAGGGAGTTTCTGGGGGGATTTATGGCCCCCACCCTCGTCACTGCTCTAACCTAAACCCTGCAGCCCTTTTCCACCCAGAAATGATAAACTGACAGACTTCTGGCAGAGGAGGACGAAACCAGATAGAGCACATCTCTTGGATCAGATTCAGATCTTGTGTAAATCAGAAGTATATCTATCTTCACTGAAGCCAGCCTAGGTTTAGGGAGGCATAAGTGAGATTGGAGCTTTGCGTGGGGGCCTGCCCTGTGTCAGACTCCGCACTGTGATGGTCTTAATGCCTCCCAGGGGCTCCAGGAAAAAGGAGGCAGGAGATGTCCTTGAGGAGAGAGCAATTGACTGAGGCTTCATCGCATCTCTTGTGGCATGAGCAGATCCCAGTGTTTCCAATTTCATTCTCCCACTTTAAACTCTGGCTGGCTCTTGTGCTTTTCTATAATGAGACACTTCTCGCCTTAGCTTTATTCCTTGGGGTGAGCAGAGGTCTGTCATCTCTGAGGCAGAGAGGCTGGCATAAAAAATAAACACAGTGTTGAGACGAGACTGTAGGACTAAAGTACATCTCTGTTTCTGTTGCATCTCTGATATGTGTTACGCTTTTAACCAAGTGGCTATCAGTATTTTAATAAAAGTGTTTTCAAATATAAGGAACCAAACACAAAGTTTACTAACAGCTGTGCTTAAAAGCAGTCTTCAACTTAGTTCAACTTGATTATTCTCCAAAGTTTAATTACCTCTAAGACATGTTCACCTGCACTCTAAAAACAAAGGATTTGCTATTGCATTCCTGGGAATTAATCCATATCAGTTGTCACAAACCTTAAGATTCATGGGAAAATAAAGATGGCTAAAATGCCTCATTTCAGGAGGGTTTTTGGAGTACAGGGAAGCTTTAATAGATTCCTGTTTATAGCTGTTTACACCTTTCATTTCTGCATGAGCTTGATGGAAGACAGAAAACACAAGTACCTAAGGATTTTGATAAGTGTCAATATGATTGCATTTACTTTGACTGTTCATGACATTAAATGTGGGTTTTTTTTTATTTTTCCTCTCTCCTTGTTTAAAGAATTCCTGATCTTGGCTACAGTTTTGAGACAAATGAAGGGAGACCATTCTGCTACTTTAGTTATGGTGTTGCTTGTTCTGAGGTGGAGATAGATTGTCTGACCGGTGACCACAAGGTGAGTGAAAGGCAGTGAAATAGCCTTCTGGGTTGAGATGAAGGAAACATTCACAGGGAGCTAGAACAAATACGGGGCGTCAGCGTGTTCCTTGCTCTGTCATTGGTTCACTGTGACCTTCAGTGAATTTGTTATCTCCTCTGTTCGACAGTGCAACAATCTGTAAAGGATAATAAAATGTTAATTATCTGCCCTGCAGGGATAATAAGGGGAGGCTTAATAAGCACTTGTAAAAGTTATTGGATTTGCTTAAGTAAAAGATAACAGTACTGTGTTAGCACAAAAGAAGAGCCACATTTCAGAATTGAGTTAATCATTAAAAATAGCACTGGGAGACTTCTAGAGAGGAAAGAGAAAAAGGCAATTAATTAGAATCTGACCTAGTTGTATGTGTGTGGCACAGAGCACTGATAAGGGAGAGTTTAGAACTAATACAAAACAAGTCCAATGAGTCTCTGGGGAAAACTGAGCTGACTTCTTTTGTTTCACTTTATGGATGAAACTTGGTTTAAAAGTCAGGAGGAAGAATTGAGTTGCGATAGATTGCAGGAATAAGGGCCAAATGTGGGTACTGCTGAATACATTACTCTTCCTGGTATAAAATTATCATGTCCCAGTCTCAATGCTGTGTGCTGATTTATTCTCTTCTTTTGCCTTTTAGAACATTCGCACAGACATTGTTATGGATGTTGGTACCAGTTTGAACCCAGCCATAGATATAGGACAGGTAAGGAAAAGTATCACTAATTTCACCTTGTTAAAGTAATTACAGTGATTTGAGGGTTTCTAGATGAACCATTCTCCATCTCTAGCATGTATCTTTGCAAATAGCATTTGGCACTTAAATGGATCATCCAGTGAGGCATTTTAGGCTTGCAAGTAAAACCAACTTGACCCCCAGTTAATAATGCAATAGGTGCAGAATTAGGTGACGAAATGAGGAAATGCACTGCTTTTTTTTTTTTTTTTCCTTTGGCTTGAGCACTGTGGAAGACTCCAAGGTATTCTTCAGTTAATACCTCAGTGATTCTTTTAGTGTCTACCTTCACTAAGAAATGCATCTGGAGAATACTAATATAATGGAATAAATGTGCTTCAGGGCCTGGGGGACTGTTTCTACCAAGTGGCATGTGTAGACTAAACTCACACCTGAATTTTATACTGATATACATCCCTATCATATAGCCTATCAGATTTTGACTAGGGAAAAGATATGAGCTAGAGGGAGCCCAATCAACAGATCTTGATTTCCTGTGTCCCTCTATGTATTGCTCCAGAGGATCTGGGGGCAAAAGAAGGAAAGAATGCTATATAAAGGTAAAGAAGATGGGGACAAACTCTTCTCCGTGGTGGCCAGTGACAGGACAAGGGGTCATGGGTACAAGTTGAAACACAGGAAGTTCCACCTCCATGTGAGGAAGAACTTCTTTACTGGCAAGAGTGACAGAGCCTTGGAACAGGCTGCCCAGAGAGGTTGTGGAGTCTCCTCTGGAGATCTTCAAAACCTGGATGCAACCGTGTGCCTCATGTTCTAGGTGTCCCTGCTGAAGCAGGAGGGGTGGACTAGATGATCTCTAGAGGTCCCTTCCAACCTCAGCCCTTCTGTGATTCTGTGACTACTGACTAACAAGTACATATTGCTGGGATAATGAACATGCGTGAATGTTTGTGTTAGATCTTTAGGCTACATGGGTCTGTTAGATCTCTCTGTGAATGCAGACAGCAGAGCTCCTTATAGGATAGTTTGAGCACACCTTTCTCTATCCACTTTTGACATCCATTCTCTCCCCTCCCTGCACACCCCTCCCCCCCCTTTTTTTTTCTCCAAAACTTTCAGGAGAATAAGTTACACAAGAAAGCATTTGGTATTTGAATAGATATGGGAGTGTTTTTGCAGTTTTCTGTGCTGGTGACTTGAGAATATTGCGTGTTCAGGGCAGTATGATGTGGTTTTATATTGAAATAGAAAAAGTAAAATTTGATCAAATGTCATCTTCAATTCTATCTTCTTGTCCTTTGAGTTATCAACAAGTACAGCTCATTCAGTGTTATTTTGCCCACTGAGAAATCAATATTTTGGCATTGATTTTTTTTTTCCTTGCTTCATCAACAAAACTCCTGTCCTGCGTTTACAGCATATCTGTTTGCATGTGTGTGTGAATTGCTCCATCTACCAGGGAAATGCAACAACATTTATGTGGAATGCAAGAATTGTGTAAAGGTGGCAGGCTGTACTCAGCAGAAGGGACAAGCTTAGAAGTGAATGATGGGAATTTAGCCAGGAAGGGAGGGTGGAAGGGTCGAAAGCTCCACTTTAAATCATCACTTTTTGTTTCTGAGTAGGAATGAACAACAAAAAAAAAATTAACCTTGTTTTGTTGTGTTTGTAGATAGAAGGAGCTTTTGTCCAAGGCCTCGGGCTCTTCACCATGGAGGAGTTGCGCTATTCTCCGGAAGGGAACTTGTATACTCGTGGGCCTGGGATGTACAAAATCCCAGCATTTGGAGACATTCCAGCAGAATTCTATGTGTCTCTTCTCCGTGACTGTCCGAACAGCAAGGCAATTTATTCATCCAAGGTATACATGGAAGATCTGCAGGCCTCTTACGGATGCATACTTCTGTTTGCTTTATTTTCAGGGCAGGATGCTTTTGCATTCCTTGCCAGAAACATGATTACTATCCCTTATAGTAAGGAGGTACCAAAGCAGCCTGCACATCACTATGTTGACTCTCCACAATAGACAACTGAAATGGCTTTGCTGTGCCAGAGGCTCTACCTGAACAGAGGCTGCCAGCCTCCCTCTGCCCCTCAGTTTCCTCACTGTCTGTCCCCAAAACTCTGCTTGCCCATCCATGGCATCAGGGCCACCATGTGGCTCAATGTTTCCAGCAGTGTTGCCTCTGATTTGGCTTGTTTTGCTTCCCTAGCTGTTTCCCAGTACTCACTTCACTCCTTGTAGGTTCATAGTTAATCCATGTGTCCTTAGCTGTTTTCCCTGCAATGAGGGCTGTTCCCTGCAGCTAGACAGGGCTGTGCAGAATGGAGTGGGGTATACAGCATTGAGGAGCTTGCTTTACTCATGGTTCAGAGGAGCATTCCCACATCTATATATGCCTGGCCTGCTTCTGCATCTGTTCCCTTTTCCCTTCTTCCACAGAAACATCTTCATCAATGAGGACAACTATTTGATTGATAAATGCTGATTACAGAATTAAGTAAAGAATTAAGTAAACTTAGTTAAGATCCAAAGGGCTATGGGAAAGGGTTAGTCCCCTCCTCCCCTTTTTTTAATTTTTTCCCTTTGTAATAGCCCCAATATGTTAGCTGTGTCACTTCAGACTCGCTCTTCTGTTAGCCCTGTTGGTCTTTCCTTGGCCAGGACTGTTTCGATCCATAACCTCCATCTTGCCTGTGCTCTCTCTAGGCTGTAGGAGAGCCTCCTCTGTTCCTGTCTGCCTCAGTCTTTTATGCCATTAAAGATGCCATCTACTCAGCGAGAAAGGATGCTGGCGTGACTGAACCGTTCAGGCTGGACAGCCCTGCCACCCCGGAGAGGATCCGCAATGCTTGTGTGGACATGTTCACCAAAATGGTAGTTGCTTCCAGTTTCATAGTCTGCTCCCTGGCCAGCCCACCCCACACCAAGTGTGTTGTGATAGTCACTGTGGCTCAAATCTGGGGAAGGCCATTCATGTGTATTGTCTGTTACTTAACACGCCACCAGATGAGAGGCAAATCCACAGACCAGCATTAGAGTTCACGTTATCAGAAGGGCTGCCCATACAGAATCACTGAGGTCACACTTCATTTCTTCATCCCACTAGTACTATCTGTAGAGCAGAAGCAATGACTTGTTGCTCTGATGCTTCTGACTGTCATCTCTTAGGGGATCACAGCTCATAACGCATCTTGCAGGTCCACCATGTGATTTATTGGTCTCATCATGAAGGGAAAGAAGAAAGTGCTAAGGACAGTGCTCACTTCTGCTGAATGCAGACTAGGATCTCCAGGTGTTGCGGCTGTTGCTCATGATATTTTTTTTTTCTCCTTTTCTTTACAGTGTCCATCTGCTGAGCCAGGAACCTTCAAGCCATGGTCTGTTCGTGTGTAAAAGCAAAGTCTGAGGAGCAATCTTTCCTCAGGAAACTGGGCTTACACCAGAGGGACCACAAGGCAGTAGGACTATAATGGAAAAAAAAAATCTGTTTTCATGTGGCTCATCCACTGATTCATAGAGCTTTCTCGTTTAATGGTCCAATCATTGTTTCCCCTAAGAGGGGGGATTGCTGCCAGATCATAGCTGTTAAGTAAATTTAAATGAAGAGTAAGTGAATGATGATGTTATCCAGGTTATTGAAAATCTTACAGATTTCATTTAAAATTGCTGCAAGGATAGGGGACAAACTTATTATCAACCAGCCCAAAAAAGAATATTTTGTTTGGTTTGGTTTTGTGTACTGTGGGGAAAAGAATTGTCACCTTCTGATGTTATGCCAAGAAAGATTTAAATGCATTGAACCCAGATAAACAGTCCTAACAGTCCTCTGGTAGAGACAGGGGGGCATAACACATACTGAGGACTGGACCGCCGCTCTGTATGTGAAGCCAGATACATGCTAGAGGAAGATGAGGAGGAGTTTTGCAGTTAGCTGACTGTGGGTGAAAGTCTGATGTATGTATGTATATAAAGGTGGTTGTTCAGATGAAAACCTTAAAATGTGACCAATAGCTGATTAATCTTAAGTTAAATGAGGACCGCTTCATCTACACCAGGTCTTCAATGTTTTTTTTTAGTTCACATGCTACTTTGCTGTCTCCAATTGAAGACAGTAACTAGAGATACCAAGAGGTTTCCAGCAAGAAATCCAGATGATACATTCGACACATTCAACTTTCCCTTTCCCCACCACATCTTTTGCTCATCTCAGGACACAATATCAAAGAAAGGTCTTTGGAGTAACAGAGTTACATATCACCGTCCTCAAGGCAATTTAGACCAGCCTAGGGCAGCTGGGAATTAGCTGGGTCCAAGCGCCCTCTGTGGTCAATTCCTTTCCTGCTGTCAGGGCTTGGCTTTCCTTTCAAGACAGCTCTTAGTTTTGGTGAATTTAAGGAGCGGATACATTTTGCTAAAGGGACTGCTTCTCTGAAAAATGTCCTTATTGTATGATGACCTCATACCTTCTGGGGTGAATGCAATTTTCCTGTTGGATTTAATGTTGGGCATCCTTCTTCACAGTTCTCTTCACTATCAGATTTAACACTGCAGCATCATGTAATCTCTAGATGTCAGCCATGTACTGTACCTGCTCACCATGTGCAAACTTTCACCTATTTCTCTGGCCCACAGCTCTTTTTCTATGTCCTTTTTCTATTTTTGCACTCCTAGAGCTGTTGGAACCAGGCGCAGGACAA
>NW_010583743.1:133212-198270 GCF_000705375.1 Tinamus guttatus | reverse complement strand
ATCCCATCAGGGCCCATGGATTTGTGCACCAAAGAAACTCGATACCCACAAATTTCCTCCATTTGCTGCACCAAAATAGTAGTAGCAACATTCTTTGTCGATGCAAACATTGATCACCATGTAAGTGTAGAATTTTGTTTCCTTAGAAAAGAGGTGTATTCACAAAATCAGCAAATTTGTGAAGAGATCATAAAGAAAAAAAAAATGACACAGCTGTACCCCGGACACAACTTTTCTGAGCTCTTTAAAGCAATTTTGATTATTGTATGAGAAGAAATACAAGCTCAAAAAAACATTTCTCCTTATTGCATTTGGGTATGACCTGAAATCAGGAATGACTCCTCTATGTTGTATTGATTAAAAACCCTACACTGTGTGCAACTCCTTATCAAAGACGCTTACATGCTCAGCTTATACACACGCTGGGAGAGCTTAACAAATAAGGTATCATATATACAGTAAAAGGTTGATGCTTCCTCATTTTTGACTGAATTATACAGATAAAGGAAGCCTATTTGTTAATTAATAATCAGAGAAAGTCTATGTTCTACTTTTGTTAACTTCAAAATTACTGCTTTTCTTGCTACCAAGTTATTTTAACTTGGGGGATTTAGAAATAAGAAAGGATTTTTTAAACTTTCTCCACAATCATTAGAGATATTTGATTTTATGTTTTAAATAAAAAATAAAACAATGTTTTTTTTAGCATGATTTCTGAATGCAGGCAAATCTTGAATAGGTGCATTGCACTGTGCTAGGAAAATGAATCCAATTATAATGTCTGTTGTTTTCTCACCATGTTTTGCATTTTCTCAGATACAAACATGTTTTTGAACCTGTCTGTCATTTAAGCCCTAAGACATCATTTCCTGGGCATCCTGCTCATTCTGCTCACTGGATCTGTGTCTGGTACAGTTTTTTTTTTTTTCTCTCTCCTGTTTCCAGTGAGTCCTATCCTACTCAGGTCTGCTACTCTTTTTTCCCAGGTCAAGTCACATTTTCTCCCGATTTCTTTCATCTTCGACTATCCCCACAAACACTTTCTCAGCAGTAACATGTATGATCTCCCAGCAGTGGAAACATTCCCTAACCTGCAGGTCCCCTTTGGCACCTGAGCTCAGAAAACAGCTCAGTCAAGGGATACATGTATGATCTCCCAGCAGTGGAAACGTTCCCTAACCTGCAGGTCCCAGAAAACAACTCAGTCAAGGGAGGTTAAACCCAGGAAATCTCAGCAGCCTGGGAAACTAAAAGCTTAAGTTGGAATTCACCCACCTCTATCCTTAGTTTACGTTGCATATGTGAATGGAAGCATTTTATTGTAATTAGCTGGAAAGGGTACAGATTGTAATTGTTTTATAGAAGCAAAACTATGAAATCTATAAATGTAAAACTGTTATGGTGACCGTAATACATTCTGAGCACTAAATTAAATATGCCATAATACATAGGCCATTTATTAAAAATACGATGTCTAATAGCTTCTTTTTTTATTATTTAAATGAGATGTTCCAGATTGAATATTTTAGCAGCTGAAGTTTCCTATTCCGTTCTATCCAGCTGTTCCTATTAGGGCAAGTTTGTGGTTATTTTGCAAGTGTTGAATAGAGTTTTAAGAGCATCTGATGGAACATCTCTAAAGACTCACCTTCCAAAAATGCACCAATGGTTCATGCAAACGATGATGCACTTTGTGGATATGGACATTCCTAGCACCAGAGACTTCTAAATAGTACTCTGAAGAACATGGCTGCAGAGGCATTTGTGGAGAGTGTTCCGCATTCCCTAATTATTGCACTTAGCCAAAGAGTATGATCTCATCTGAGATTGTCTCAATCATTGCCAGAAATAACAGATCATTGGTTATAGACCAGTTCTAAACAGGCTCTTCTGGTGGCAGTTTATGCAGAAGTAAACATAGGTTACCCAACAATAAAGAGAAAATATGCCATTTTTATTACCTGAGCTTCTCTGCTGCAGACACAGAAACACACCTGTTAACAAATATGAAAATGAGTACGTGGGGTATTGCTTGTGCAGAACAGACAGTGTTGAGGCAGGCAGAGAATATTCTAATGTTCCTCTACCCCATTACAAAGGAACTATTGTGTTATATGTTTCATTGCAGACCGTGACAGCTCATCACTATAAACATTAAAAGCAACGTGATCAATGGGATACAATAGACCCTGCTGCACCAGAAACTCAGTTTATAGCATCTACGGCAATGTTGCAGATGGTCATTTTATTTTCTGAAAAGTTTTCTTTTACATTTCAAGTGCTGCACTTGATGGTTTATTAAAGGGTTTGCCAGAATTAGTTTTATCCAAACAGTGGCAATAAACTTCACTACCGACTCTTTCGCCTGCAAGATTTTGCATTTCCCTGGTCATTGCTCTCCATCTAGTCTGTTTTCCCTTTGTCTGACCTGCAACATATTTGTGACTTCAAAAATAAACAGTATCAGTTCAGTAGATGGATCTTCAGGTCTAAACTCCAGAGTAAATTCCATAATCAACTAGGCTGAATGATGCCTTTAGTAGGCCAAGGCTGATACTCACTATAATTCACATTCCCTGGGTACACTGCTCTGTAATAAAGCTTGAATGTCAGGCATGTCAGCCAAGAGCTAACATACCTGTTTGAACTAGTCTTGTGCCAATGGAAACACATCAGAAACTGAAAACATTTAGCCCACTGTATAATTGTAAATGGATTCTTTTTAACTAAATGAAGAATAATCACCTATACATGAGACACAAATATGTTAAATGTTAATGTGTAATAAAGCCTTAAACCACTCCTAGCTGGCATGTTCAGAATAATGTCACTGTAAATAAATACATTGAAGAGCTATTAGAGTCCAAGACATTTTTGTCCATCAGTAGTATTAGTTTAACAGGACAAACTTTCATTATATTCTGACATTTGGTACATACAGTACGTTGTTTATGCACTAAATGTCAGAATATAAAGATGGTTTAGCCCTTTTATTTATGTATTTAAGAGTTATTAATTTAAGAGTGACCTTATTTAATCAAAACTGCAGTTTAATAAAAATCATGTCCACAGATTTCAAAATAGAGCTTTTGGTTCTGAAGAGACGTTTGTTGTTGTTTAACACTCAGATATGTGCTTAGCCCTCCTTTGAATCCCTTTTTTCCCTCTAAGCCTCCAACTCCAGCATGCACAATGGTTTAATCGTATATTGTTCTCTGAGTACTAACCCTTTACAAATCATATGACATAAAAAGAAAAATAAGTAACATTGTAAAGACAGTAATGAGAACTGTTGAGCTAAAGTGCCTCTTAAAGAAATCCTAATAAATTCCAGAATTTCTAGTCTTCTGGCAAGCTTTCCATTTAGAATAAAATCAATGATCAATGGTTGCAAACAGTCAGCATCAGGCTTGCATGCCTCCAGAGCAGAAAAAACTCATAGACGAAAGATGACATTTAAAGGAAAAAAGCTGACATTGACTCCATCACTGTCATTGCTTCTGCCATAAAGCAGCTTCAAATATTAAAACATTTTTCATCTGTGCTGCATTATTGGCACCAGAAATTGTTTTCTCTCTGTCTGATACTCACTTGAACTGCAGCAGAGCTCCCAGGAGACTCCAGATTGTTACCAAGGCCTCATAACATATTGGCAGTTGATGTGGTGGTGTTCATGTACACTTGCCACTCACAAAGGAGCCTCCCCCTCCCTTCAACTCATAGGAAAAAGAAAACGCTCCGACAGGAATTTCAGTCAAGTTCAATGAGTTCACTGGCTCCGATGTAGGAGCCGGAGTGCATCATTCTGTGCCGTCTCCTTGAAGTCAGCACAGGTCTGTGTTTGGGGTTGGGGCAGGTGGCTATTTTGTCCACTCTGTGTCTCGTGGAAACACATTAAACAATTGACCATTTGCCATGTTTCTTTTTTTTCTTCTTGTTTTTTTGACCTGTGTTCTTTTACATAAATTCCTCTCCTTAATTTGCCTTGCGTCTGCGCTTAAGCTGTTTCCAGGTAAGTGTTTCACAATTCAATGGGAAAAGCAGAGCTTTTGTTGATCAGCACACTTGCAATCTGTCACTGGGAGGGGAGGCAGGTTTGAACGCAGCACAGAAAATCTTCACCTACTCTATGATAACCTTGCCATACGTTTTTATACAACCACACCAGTAGTATATAGGTCAGTGAGAACTGATAGGCAAACAAAACATAGCTAATGCATCAGGCATCAAGAGAAATTAAGCACCTAAATAACACGTTTTGGTGTTTTAACCTTTTGGTGTTAAAAACACTGATGAAAGAAAAGAATACATTGCACTTGCATTGTAAGATAATACAGCTAACAAAAAAACCACATAGTGTGCTATCAAGCACTGGTGCTCATTCAGTTCATGGAAGACAGCACAATTAAATGTGGCTTCAGATCATCAAAAATGATTCATGCATCCTTCTACAAGGGAGAAGACTGAGCCTTTTATGAATGAAGACTTCTGTCATATGCACTTGTCCAAGATCTAATGTTCAGAAGGATGTGGGGAAGCAGGACAGATGGGTCAGCTCTCCTTCGACTCCCTTTGGCGCATTACGACCATCACAGAGGCTGGAGACTGAGTCACCTTTGACTTACCATCAAGTACAATAAGGAAACAAAGCAAAGACACACAGCATTACTATCTTCCATTATTTCCCACCATCTCCACCCTCCTTGTCAGTAAATTAGCTCACTAGGACATGGAAAACCTGCTAGCTGCATGCTGTCCACTGATGACAAGGGAAATGCAAGACAGGAAAGAGCACTATTGACTGAGTTCCTACCACACCACAAGCAAAACAGGGATGAAACAAGCTATAGTGGGGCACAGGATGGTGCAGGGAGCAGGAGCGAGGAGTTTTGTGTTTCTGAGTGGTTTGGTTTGTCTCAGTGGAAGTCATTCAGCATCCCTCTGGTTTGGGACTTTGTTTTTTTTCCATAGCGTCCTTTGGAAACAGCTTCCTGGAGACCGACAGCATTAAAAAATACATAGGTTTTCAGTCTATGAGAAGGAAGTAATCATTTACCAGAGACCTTTTGCTGGATATTATCTCATGAGTCATGACCCACATTGAGAGCGCAGCCGTTTTGAGTCTGACTTGAAAAGCCAATGGTTGCTAATGTTCCCTATATATTCCTGCAGGTAACAAGTGATATTTGGCTGAGAAGGTCTGTATAACTTGGCTTGCTGGCCCTTTTAACTCAAGTAACTGCCTGAGAGTGAATGACAGACTAGAGAGATTGTGTTGAAAACAAACAGAAAGAAAAATCAAATAAAAAGTATCTGTGTGGGTTGTTTTATTGTGGAAGTGAATGACAGCATTAGGATTTAGACCGCCTAGTTTAACACATCCTGCCTTCCCTAGTTTAATAACTATACACACAACTAAAAGACAGCATATAAAAACATGTAGCGATTTAGTGGATCAGGGTAGCTGTATTTGGATTATCAGGACATTTAGGGGGGAGGAAAAAAAAAAAGACCACACAGGGAGACAGCGCAAAGAGCCTCTCCATAACCATCTGCCACAACATCACGTGGCTCTGCAAACTGACAGACACTCCGTTAGCAGGGCCCAGGCACGTCAGATGAATCAATCAATCAAAAAAATTCTTATGAAACTTAATCACGGAGGGTCGTGTTAGGGAGTGGGGAACAGATTAAATTACCACGGTATTAGATACGGGAAATGATTTCTGTCAAAACCATCTTTACTGCAATTATAATATGTTAATTATGTATTTCATTAAGTAAGTGGATTAGAGTCTGCACAGATGAAATCACGCTGAAGGCTTTGAATCATTTGCTGAGCAGTGTGGGAGGACTGGTGTGAATGGAACTCAGTTAATTTTGAGAACTTTCACATGCTAAACATCCCCCCTCCCCCCTACCCCCCCAGCTGCAGGAAATAAATGCCTCCCAGATTGCTGTGTAAAACATCCAAAGACCACATTAATTTTAGTGATGTAATCAGATCATGCCTGATGTGGTCCAGGAGCTTGTCAAAGATGCCATAAATGTGTTTGTGTGTAACGATTCTACACCGTCTCCCCATCTCTCGTCCATACAAGGAAGATACTTGGACAGGATAGTGGCTTCTCTGAGCCCACGCACCAGAGCTGGCCAGATTAGAAGGAAAACAAAAATCACCTTCACTTTCTGCCCCACGCGGCCACGTACGCAGTGGGCAGCCCCACACCGGCTGCAGCAGTTAGTCTGCAAACGCACCCGAATAGCACAGCCCTGCACTGCCCTGCAGCTTTTATGCTGCAGCTTCTTTTTTCGCTGATGACCAAAAAGCCCTCGATTCATAGAAAAGGGCTAGTTACTGATGTATGAACAGCAGCCCTGGTGAGCCAGTAATTTGCCATGTGTTCCTGAGTACCTAAAGGGCACGTACGGGGTAAAAGTGCAAGTCGG
The DNA here is from genome assembly GCF_000705375.1 of Tinamus guttatus. Next base: position 191,820 of record NW_010583743.1, on the reverse strand, counting down.
TGCAATCACTTGTGTCAGTAGAGCCCAGCTGATTTACACCATGTGGGGATCTGGCCCTACAAAACATCCCTTATATAAATCAATAATTGGTTCTGAAAAACATAAGCGCAAAGAGAAGCCATCTGCAGAAGCTATGTGCAAACCCGAAATGACCATTTTCTTAGTTTGAATTCTGTATGTGTGTGTGAGAGTGTTTTGTCTCAGTAGTTAGATGTTTCTCAGGCATTTTATGCTGTGCTCTTGACAGAATAAAAGAACATGAAATAATGGAAGATCATGGAAACTATTGTTCTCTGAGTCCCCAATAAATAAAATGGCACATTTCGGAGGTTTATCTGAGGAAGGCAAATTAATGAATAAATAAAAATGTGTCAGGCTCTAATTAACAACGAGTATCGGGCATCTTGTCATGGGACTGTAGACTTAGTGGTAGGTAACCTTCTACCCAGGGGAGACTACCTCACATATTAAAAATAAAGGGACATGGAATGTCACAAAAGAATAAATCTTCCAGCTCTCTGGCATAACCCTCTCTGCTTCTGAATAGCTTCCATGGTACAACAGATATTTAAAATATATGTGAAAAAAATAAGAGGAAAATAATTAATTTTAAAAAGCAGAACATATACAATATACATAAATTTGCCTCATCCCAATTATTTAGTTATCAGTAATAATCACAAGGGATTTAAAAGGAGGAAAGAATCTGAGACAGCGTAACACCCTGCATGGAGTGAACGTTGGTGTAAATGACTGGAAAAGGTTGGCTGATTTGATGAAAACCCAATCAGACTCTCTAGAGAGATATTACTTTCCTCATTATTCCACTGATTGGCCTTATTTCATCTGAAGAATGCAGCACATTCTTTACAGTGCTGGCAAGCCTCTTTTACAATATCCAAGGAAAAAACCCTATCACCTCCTTAATCGAAACAACAAGGAAATTAACCAGAGTCACTTTCCGCAGGGAACTGTTACAACCCGCCCCCAAATATCTCCTGATGGATCTGTGTGGTGAAGCTGAGGGGCAAACGGGGTGGGATTTTGTCAGATTTGGCACACAGCAAAAGCCTTGCAGAAATCGGCTAAAAGTGACTAAAACGGCAGGCTCAGACCACAACTCCTCACTGGAAAAAAAAAAAAAAAAACTACTTTAGTTGTTCGCTTGTAGCGACCTAATCTTAACCAAGAGTGACATAATTTACTAAGGGAGTTCATTCTTGTGATGCAAAATTTGTTATGCCCACATCACTGTTCTGGGGCTTAGCATCAAGCAGCAATTTCAAGTCAAGTACAAAACACACTTGTGAAATTCAGTCTGAGAACTGTGTTATCAATGGCCTCAAGCTTGCAATAACTGTTAATTAAGTGTATTTTTCATTATTCTTTAGCAAAGAAGCAGGATTTAATGGTGTAAGTTAACAATAGATGATAATTTAAAGTAGTGACAATAGTTTAATTATTCACACATACGTAAAAGTTAACTTCATAACTTATTTCTTTGTAAGAGCAAGTTCATTTAAAATATTTTGAATGGTGCATACAATTACCACATATGGTATCTTGCCACACTGCTTTTGCAGATACAAGAAGTCAGTTTGCTGTGGAAGCCTCTCCTTTGACAGCAATGCAGAGAAGGAATTCACTAGCCTCTTTATTCTTATTCTGTTTGGCAGAGCAGAATTTACTAGCAATAGACAGGAGCAGGCCCATGGGTTAAGAATTGAGGTCAGAGTCCACAAACAGTGGACTTCAAGATTGCCCATGTTATCATCAAAACTTTTGCAAAGGTCTTTGTTGAGAGGAAATACTGGCGGAGAGAATAAAACTATAGTTTATGACAATGCTTGAAATCTGCTCAAACACCAACCTCTGAATGCATTTGAATGTCCCCAGACCATCAATATCTTAAACTGAATCTCGACTAAGTGCAGTAGAGAGCCTTCTGTAGGCAAGTCTTTCCAGTTTGTAATAAAACAATTAAAAGTGGTATTGGTTTGACTCAAGGAGTTTGATTACCCAAGGAAATTTTAATCCTAATCCATTTAAATATAAAATAATTCAATGGAATGACCTGTTAAGAAAGAAGTAACTAAATAATGATTGAGGCCAGGCACAGATTCTTCTGATTCAATGCTATATTTTATACATTTTGCTGTCACCGCAGAAAGCCTAGGCACCCAACTAGTGAGCGGTTTTAGGCCCGATATCTCACTAAGGGAATGCGGCAATGTTCCTCCACTATTATTCAGAACCCTGAAAAATGCCTGTCATGCAGAGAATTAGAGCTCCGTAAAAAAAAAAACACACACTAGGGAAGCCTGATCCATTGGCCCAACCAGGTGGCTCTTTTTATCTGTTAAGACCATGTTTTAAAAGACAGGTTCACAATTGATTAGAAGATTTCATAGCCTCTGAAAGGACCTGCAAAAGGGTTGGAAGAGTCCTTCAATATCAGACCTGAAGAACTATCAGGATCTCTATTTTCAAGGAAAAAAAAAAAAGAAAAAAAAAAAAAGAAAAGCTTGTGCTCTTAAAAGAAAGTCAAGGCAGACATACAATTCATTATAATCCAGTACAATCCATGTTAGCAGTATGCAGAAATACGTGGAAGGTAAAAGCCATGAAAGCAGAAGAAAGTGCAAGATGTGTGGAAAAATAGGGGCCTCCATGGCATTTCTCTTTTAAAGACATTTTAATCCTACAGTAATGATGCCCATTCCCTTCTTAGCTGGTAGATGGAGCCAGTTTTCACTCGTGAAGGTCAATCCCTGGTAGGTTCCAGGTGGGAAGGTAGGAGGTCAGGAGCCACAGTGCCACGATTGGCGGTGCTGGGTCTGTCAACGTCCCATGAGGTGGGACAGCAGCGTGGCTGGAGAGCCCGTGCTGGCTGCAAGCCCTGGGGACAGCAGACCCTGCCTGGGCGCGCGGCATGAACCCGCTTTTGAAACGCGCTCAGCGCTGCCTGGCTTTGGCTGCCAGTACATTATATAACTGCCTGTCTGCAGGAACTTTCTGCTTTTGCAGGAATTTGTTTCCACCCAAGGCCAGCTGAAAGCAAGATCGGGTCCAGGCCATGTGCTTGACTCCAGCTTACACAACTGCCAGCTGTCCTAGGACACCGTCACTCCTGAGGATGCTCTTGGGAAGCCTCCTTGAGAGCAGAGCAGTCGCGAGCAACAGTGCAAGTGGAAGATGCTACCTTCCTTTTGCTGAACCACCTCAAATGTAATTAATTATGCCTTTTTCTCCTGCCAGCTTCATATCACTATGAAAGCCAGGATATTTGTTCTTCCAGAAAACACAGACCCTTCTTTTGTCAGGCTTATCAGAGCCACACAATTCAGTACTGAATCTTCTTGGAATTAACAAATACACTGCATATGAGAGAGCCAGAAAGTCTGACTACCTCAGGACATGCCTGTCCATCAGTGCATTGAGGCAGAGAGACCCTGACCCTTGGATCTGCGTTTAGGGATGCACCTTTGTTAGATGGTGGTGCCCACGCTCTGGAGCCAAACAGCTGTTTCTTTATAATACAAATGCTGTTGATTTTAGCAATATCAAGCTCAGTGGCTTGTGAATGTCTTTAAAATTCTGAGGATATGACAAAATCTATCATTTTGCAAATGGTATTTTTGGGGCACTGCTGAAACCAAAACGTTAGTTCAAAAGATGAGGTAACCAAGCTAAAGGAGTGCCATACTATCAAACTGCTGCTGCTTTCTAACCAGGCCCTCAGAGAACAGAAAATTGCAGCAAAACCTCAGGAAATGTGGAAGGGAACACCGAGAAAGAAAGACCTCAAATCCCAGCAGTTCCTGGGGAGATGATGCCCGGAGCTCTGCAATGTCATGTAGGTCTGCACACCACATGCCCATCCTGCATGATCTGTATGGATCATCTGCAGATCAACCACTTGCTTGAAGGTACATCCGCACGGCCCTTTTGGCAAGGCCAGACTGTTTGGCACATACTCCTCCCTGGCCAGGGGCTGTGAGGGAGGCAGGGACAGCACTGACCCCAACAAGGCATCTCACCTTGAACTCGACACCCCTCACAGCCGCACAGTTTGTAGTCAGCTCACAATCGAGGCCAACCTTCCTCACATCTGCCTAGAGAAAGGCTACATATACCTCCCCAAGGACAGGAGATTAACTGCTGATGTATTTATCAAAAGAAAGATGCTCTTATTTGGGGAAGAAACAGATGTGAAAATGCATTCCAGGGTAGTACAAACCAGCACTCTTAAGACCACACCTTAAGTTGCAAAACTGCAGAGTTCAGTTAGGAAAAATTCCCACCTGACTTTGATGAATCCAGAGTGCTGCATATCCACCTAAGGATTGTGCTTCTCACTAAAGAAAACTATCGTTTCTAAAAACAATTGAAGGTTCCTACATCTAATTACATTGTAGGTGACAGGGCTTGTATCTTGTCTACAATGTATTTCAATTAAATATGGCAATCTTGAGGTGTCTTGATCAAAAATATAAAGCCTTAAGATAGGAGATCTTAGTGTATTTCAGTGATACAAAAAAATCAGCCAAAATCATCAATAAGCTTAGTAAATATAGAGGCCAAACTCACTCTACAAAAAGCTTGTTCAATTCAACTCCATCCTGTTTTCTGAATTTTAAATTGAAACGACCCCAAATATGTCAGATTAGAATAACCTCTGAAATTTCTCCTATATAATTTAGTTGAAGTTTCCATCTAAAGTTCATTAAAATCACTAACTTGAGCAGAAATTTCACCTACAGCACATAAGGACATACAACTGAATAAAGTCATTTTCCTGTTTCATTTAGGTATGGCTTTTGGCTTTAATATTATACATAACATTTTACTATGTACATACATGCATATCTGCAAGCCCTCTTCTTGCTCTCCTTTTGGAAAGAAATAGGGAAAAGCGACCTACTTCCAAGCCATGATGAGTCATTTATCTCCTCTTGCAGAAGGCAATCTGAGTCACCTTCTATTCTAATCCTCTCCAGTTCTCAGCCATCCCAATAAACAGACATTGCCTCGTGTGTGTCCTGACTTGGGTTATGCTCCTACAGGGTGTAGCCCTTGAAGAAAGCTCTCTCTGATCTGTTTGGGGTGAGGTAAAGTGCTTTGGGACCTGTCCTTTGCTAGGCAAAAAAAAAAAGAAAAAGAAAATCCTTGCAGTGTGCTGTCCAATTCCCAGAAATGGAAACAAAGCTAAATTAACCCATATTCACCCAGATTTGAATCCTGGAGGTTGTGGGAACTCTGCCTTTGTTAACAGCAACAAAAACAACATTCAAAATGAGGTTTTCTATTCTTCTCTAAGTGTTCTTAAAAGAGAAATTAAGAGATGGAGCCAATAGACAATAATATTTGTTCAGCATAGCAGCCAATGTTAGCTTTAGTGGGAATATGGTTGGGCGGGATAGAAACCTACAGACACACCAACCAGTCAGGTTCTGAGCTGTGACTTCAGGCTTAAGCTAAATCTCAGCCAAATCACTTAAGATTGCCTAGCTTCCTGTGTAGCCTGGAGGAGAAAAAAAATTACCAGCTTTGACCAATTGCCATGGAAAGCTATAAATCAGACTGCGGTCACTGAAACTTAGACTCAGGTTCACCATGTGGCTTGAAAGCCTGGAGAACCACTGATGCGTTTTGAGTTTCTGATGAAACTTGAAGCATTAGCTGGTTTTTCATGGTTTCAGGTTCCCTTGCAAACATTCCCACTCAACATTCTCTTAAAGCATAAATCCATTTTTTTATTCATTTTAGAAAGTATTAAGAGATTACAAAGAAACTATAAGATTAACAAGTAGAAATATACAGTTTCCACAACTGTGTATAGAACCAGGTTAATGACCCAGACAAATGCACTTAATTAAGCATTTGTGTGCGCAATTACCCAGTTTGTAAATAAAGTCTTTACAAGTGCATGTCCTAACTGGATGCCAAATTGTGTATAGATTGTGTATAACTAATCATATAACTGGCCTTGCTGAAATGCGGCCTTGAGATTGATCTTTTTATTTATGTTGAGACATGTATTAAAAAAAAACAGAACAGATACCTTCAGTGCATGAGCTCAGTGTAAAACTCAACAGCCAACCTGGGCGGTTAGGGCTTTGTTTTGCAAGATCTCCAGTGTAGTTTGGCCTAGGAAGCTGAGCAAGCTGCCTTTTTTTTTTTTTTTCATTAAAAAAAACACCAGCAGAGTCTGGGAACTGTTTTAAAAAAATAACTGCATACTTTTTCCCATTTTGGCGAGAAATAGTTAATGTTCCATAGTCTTTGATTTATTTATTAGAAGTATTTTACCAGGAAACACAACAGAGACAGGCCTTCTCATTTACAGTGGGACCCCAGAGAGCAGTAAATTTACATACACAAAGGACCAGCATCAACCCCTGGACCTCTCGTGTTTATTTTGATAGCCCACCCTGCTGCTCCGGCCTTTTGTTGCAGAGCCAGGTACAACAAGGCACGGAGCCAAACAAACAACACTGGTAGCTTTGTTGACCAGGTCAGATGATGTCCTGCCCTTGAACAGGACTTCTTGTCTTTTACCCTTTGCCCCGAGAAAATGAAGTTAGTTGGAGTCCCTGTGGCAGATTTAGCATTTCCTTTCAGTGCCTGCCAATCTATCAAAATTCAGCTACCGCTGTGAACCCATCAACTCGGTGCAAAAAAGAACAAGGCTTACCAGGGACCCCCTCAACGTAGCAATCATTTATCCCTCCCTGAACTTCAGCTGACCTCTGCAAGCATGCCCCAAGTTGGAGCATGTAGCACCTTGTTGTGCACGACGTGGGCAGCGGGAGTTCTCTCTTCCCCCTCCCCCCGGCCCCACAACCAGTGCTTTTATTTCATTAATAAGAACACTGCGCTAAGGAAGAAACACTCGAAGGGAAATAAAATCTTCGGCAAGAGGATGCAATTGCTTCAGCCCCTTGCAAAAGAATACCAGTATAAATATTCTGCATTTACCGTGGCAGTTAGCATCACTTTGCAGAGGAAATGAACAGAACCGGAGGATTCCATTCACTGAGATTTATCGGAGGGAGGAGGGGAGATATTGTTCAGAGCACAATGATGCATTTATATACAAACAATTGCAAAGTAAAATGAATCATATCAAACACTCAACTCCAAAACGGAGAATACCATCTAGCTACGATCTATTGTCTAAATATTGGAGTGGTTTAGTTTTATTTTTTAAAAGGGAGAGTAAAATCTAGATTGCAGTAAGGGTTATACCCAGTGTAGCTCCCTCTGTAAATTTAAACTGACCTAAGGGACATAATTACATACATCTCATCATGAGACAATATACTTTTTATTTGTTTGAATTTTATTTGTATTGGTGAAACTGACCTGAAACTGACACAAGTTTATTAGAAAAAGGACTCTCAAAAACAGAGTGGGCTGGTCTTCTTACTTAAGATGGATGTGCCAACTTCTAGTATGATTAGAGAAATGGATAACTCACTAACATCTGTGCAAACTACAATAAAAAGGGATTTAGTGTTACCCCAAGGAAGGTAAAAGAGGCTGTCTGTCCATTAAACGCTTTATTACAGTGCCAGCAGCTTTTTTCTAACTCAGTTATTCCTGCACAGAGCTCAGCACTGTGACTGCCTGTCATCCTTACCAGACAGTGCTTGGGGCTGCGCAGTTTTTTTGTGCAAGGTAGATGACAATCAAATGACTCATTGAGCAGGGAAAGCGCCTGACCCCTAGTGAAGGATTAACTACGGAAAGTGAGTGTGATCATGTCACACCATTACTTAGAATTTTCACAGTCAATTTCTGAAAATATGAGATAACTCCTTAAAGAGACAGCTCTTTTAGGGAACGCTATGAGCCAGCAGAAATTCCCTTCAAGTGCAGAGGCAGCCTGTGCCATCAGAGCCATCAGTCGCTCCGCACACTCCAACTCCACCCGTCTCCGGGCACTGGATGGGAACACGACTCAGCCTTGCTCCGAGTGGCACCATCTCCATTTTAGTTATTCCTAGGCCATTAGAAACCTGAACATTTAAAAAAACTCCAGACAAATATAGGGATATATCCCTATTAAATTCCTCTTCTGTAGCAGGAGAAACAAACTCTCAGAGTATTGCAAGAACTGCCCGCCAAACCTATTGAAAAGGGCAAGTGTTTTACCCTGCTTGCCAAGGCAGCACAGAGCCCGTGTCACGTATGGGAATGTCTGTTCCTGCCTGGCACAGCTGGACTTCTGTAAGAAAATCTCAAGAAAAAACACAGAAATACTGTTGGGTTCACCCGCAGCATTAAGCCCCAGCTTGTTGCCTCTGTGAACCTATTATCACTTTCTCACATTAAAAGCCCCTCGTGGTATAAGAGGAGAGGCTTGACCCATTAATCAGCAAGTGAAGGGCCCATTTGCTCTGTTTTTACATAACACTTTTTTTGTACGCAGTCTAAATGTGAGATTCATCAAGCTTCCACCAAAAAAAAAAAAAAAAAAGTAATTCAGCCTAAGAACCTCAAAGCTTGGGCGTGCCAAAATGAGTTAACATCTGCTGCTGCCTGAATCTAATTGAAATGATTCATTATAAAATGTACAGATCTGCTTAATGATTTTGTATTTCTTTTTCAGAATCACCTTGTTCATTATCTCACCTTAGGTAAGCTAAATTCAGCAGAGCAGGAGTTTCCCTCACCTGCTGGAGCTCGTACACAGCAGCTCCTAATAAAAGGAGCCTGATTTTCCCTTTGACATTGTGTTTGCAATGTGTTTTGTGAATGCACTCCCTCAGAGAAAAGCTCCATTATCATTGAACAGAGACCCGCTAGGGGCACCTTGGAAATTTGGACCCTTTTGCTAAAATTGGGGCTTAAAGAGCAGTTTAATTTATGGCAGTTTTCCGGCTGATGGCATTTTTGCTCTCAGGTAAGGTCATCTCAATATATATCCCTTTAGAGAAAGCCAACAAGAGAATCTTTTTATGCTTTTTTATTTTCATGTAACCAACTATTCAGCTGCTAAAATGTTAAGTCACATACAGAATATACGCACGCTTGATTCTACGGTGTTTTTTACAAGGAGGATCCTTTTTGTGTGTAAAAAGGAGAAAAGTGAAAGAAAAAAAAACGAATAAGCATGTGAATAATTAGATCAGAGATAGATGCCACCTTTTCTCAGTGTTGAAACTGTGAGGCGAAAAAAAGTGCTACCATATAATTGACATAATTGATCTATTTTTTTCCCTTTTTTGCTGCAGTAATTTTTTATGCATGCCATTGTTGCTGTTATTATCCAAGATGTGATCTTGTGTGGTTGATAATACTGACTAGATATGAATACTGGTAAGTACCAGCCAATCACAAATCTATAGTGTCTATTTCTGCATCACCAGGTGCTATCTCATGGGAAATATCCTCTTTTTTGGCAGGCACACAGCACTCTGCATTATCTGTCATTTTCATTAGATTCAAGCTACGGCTGAGCCAAAAAGACTTAGTTCTAGCATATGTGCTGAAAATGGCCAAGATGAGATTGTCCAAATTCACCCTTTCAGGATTGCATTAGAAAAGAACGGGAGCTAAAGCTAAAAATTAGAGCTAGCAAAGTATCTGAATTACATTTGGGAAACTGCAAACACCATAAGCTGGAAATCTTTTGAGCTTATCACAGTCATCACCTCCAAAAGCTCCAAGGAGCCTAAGTCAGCAATTTCAATGTTTTTCAACACTTCTTTTGTACAGACTAAATGTGATGATGTCAACAAAGAAGAACAAGGACATCACAAGAAGACTAAATTCTCCTGTTTTCCAGTGGCTCAGAAAACTACAGCAAGAGGCCACTGATTACATGCAAATGCCTCACTTAATAGGTCACTATTATTATATTCTGAGTCAGCACTAATATATTAGTTGGGACTGTTGTTTATTAATAATTCTGTAGCTAAACTATATGAAATGGGACCATGAGCCTTTCTTCAATTACAATAAAATACTAATACTGTATCCTCCATCTAATGAGGACAGGCTTAATTGGGATGGTTGCTTTATTAAGATACCTCCCAGGAAACTAATTTGGTATAATGTTAGTGAATAGCTGTGACTGCTGTTTAATTGGGATGGTACTAACAAAAACTCTGCTTAATGGGAATACATTTGGTCAGTACCAAGGGGTTAAGTGATACTTAACTTGGTGTTAAATGGGTGTGAAATTCTGAGTTTTGTTCTTTTAATGAAGACATAGCTAACTAGGGGTCAGGCAAGAAAAATGGGGAGCAAAACAGAATTCTAAAGCTATTAATTTTTATCCTTTCATTTCATTGCAAGAACTTAGAAAATGGCGAGTTTGCAGCATTCACTCATTTCTTCTGATATAGCCTCTTCTATTTCATTTAGACTGAAACCTGAAAAAAAGATTTCATATGATTGGCTTCATGGGTTTTCATTTTGCATTTACGCAGAGTTTCTAGGTGTTCACCTATCCAAGAATTATGACAAAACCTTTACTCCACTTCAGTCCCTTTATCTCGAGGGCTGAGGTGCTGCCTGAGCACTCAAACTCCTGTAACAGGCAAATAGTTTACACAGGCCTTCCTCCTACATGTAAGCTTAGATTTAAGGAACCTGGGAAGCAGAAACACTAACACAACCTCGACAATCAGCACATATATAGCAAATTACCAATAGCAATACACCGATCAGCAGTTGCTGCATGAAACAGCTAATATTTTGCATTAAGAGGTTTAATCTATGAAATGTAAACACTTTATTCTAAGCTAGATATCATATTGAACAGATTCATGAGCAAATACAAAACATAAAAGATTTGTAAGGAAAAATAAAAGCAGTCGCCTTTTGCGGTTCATTTGCAAATCAAGGAAGAACTAAACACAAAATTGTGCAGTTCTTCTGATAATCAGGATAAAGAGATAATACGATATCCTATTAGGGTATCAACTACACAACCTTACCTACAACTACATGTCAAGGTTTATTGGTGAGAAGAAACATATCAGTTAAAGTCTATGCTTTAAGATCCAGCTTAAGGCACGAGTACAGCCTGGATCTCTGGTGATTGTTAAATAAATTTAACGTTGCTTTGAGTATTGTTTACTCCTACTGGGTATTAAACTACAAAGCCTTGATGACTTCTGTTGTATATTCAGTCTGGTTTAGGCTGATGGGGTGGGAAGAGTGAGGCAGGGAACTCATATGGTGCTTTCTTAGGTGCCAGAGCTGGTAGAAATCAAAGACAACATACCTTGAACCTCATAAGCTTTAAATCAAGGTCTTCATTATAATCTATCCTCTAATAATTAAAAAAAACCCCAAAACACACCTGCCTTATATTTTGATTTCATTTATCAATTTGTTCATAGAAACAAGATGAGAGAATTTGAAAACATGTGAATGAAAGAACATACAAATAAACTTTCAAACTGTCTTTCAGCAAATGAGTCTAAAGTTATTGAATATGTAAATTGCCTTATTAAAAGAAGAATGATGTCTTTTTCAGCAATCAGTTTAATTACACTGAAATCTTTCAATAGAGAAATCATGTAGCTCTGCACAGGATAAGTCTTTCAGAAAAAGGACTCAGGTGTGACAGATCAAAGCTAGAAAAATGTTCGCAAGTTGAAAAACTATCACTATACACAGGATTTATTAGCTGTTACAATGCTATGATAAATCAACATCTTCACCAGCCCATGTTAACACAGTTCTATGGAGGTGTCATTGGTTTACACTGAGTTTGGCCTTTAACTATGTCATTGTCCTTTCATTCTTCTACCTGGTACACTTAAAAATTAAGAGTTTTATGAAACATGATTTTTGAAAGAAGAAAAAGCCTGGAATTCTGATAAGATCCTTTTCTAACTCATCTTTCTAAGTACCACATGGGGAGGTTTTTTCCCCAACATTTCTGCTATGACTTTTATAAATAGGGTCATCTACTTTTTAAGTTTCTTTGCATTCAAGTGAACCCAATTTTTACCATGTTCCAAACTTATACTTCAAAATAAAGAACTGCTCCTAAACACAGGTGTGCAATTTGGCATGAAAATACCTGTAATTCCATCCTTCTCCCTGACTTTTTATAGAAGTTTCTGAATTTGAAGGTCACAGTCATGCCTTCTATTTGGCATGAGTGCTAAGATACAACTGTGAAGTACATGAAATCTTTTGGCAGGCCAGGCCAGATGGAATATAGGCTAATAAGTATTCCTAGTGATGAGCTAGCCTAATGTTTATCCCATGCAACAACCAAAGGATTAATGGTCAGATGCACTAATACTCAGTGGGCTCAGTAGACATCACTGGTTTTAGTCTGAATGTGGCTTTGAGGGCACAAGGAAGACAACGGGCCATACTTCAAGAAATCAGTCTGTATTTTTCTTGTGGGGATGAATGAAATTTTTGCAGCAAGAGATCTGGAATGCTAACGGAGTCCTGGAAAGGCCCTGGAAGGGGGAGAAGATGCCTTGATCTTGAATGCAGGAGAATATGGTCAGTAATGTGCCTGAGTCTTTGAAATTTGCTTATAGTGTGTCTGTTAAATACTTTTCCCCCCAGCTTTGTTTTAGCAAGGATTCTTGGTGTCCTATGATCTGTGCCTGATGAAGGTATTTAAGGGAGAACATTAGAATGCAGTTTGGGACTCAACAGTTGCTACAAAAATTAACGAAATACTAAAACCTTATGTAATAAGATCCTTGCAAACTTCTCTTAAACTGGGAATTAATAACACAAACTTGTAATCCGAAGAGTTTTGTATCTCAATCAAGTCTTTGGCTTATCATATCCCTACCATTGTTTTTAAATGAAAAACACAGAAATGAAATTGTGCATAAATTCAAAATTAACAGGAAATTTCTTAAAAACTTTTATTCCATAACAGCTAAATATAAAGCTTAGGACATTACTTTTCTTTGCACAGCACTAGAGAATCTCTAAAGCCTCTTTTCCCCTTTCCTCTGCCATTTCTTCCTATTGGTTTATGCAATCCCTACCAAGCCTACCAACAGCTAATATAAAAACAAATGGACCCTGTAGACTTATGTACTTGTCTGTATGCTGAAACAAAGCAAATTCTCAGCTCTGTTCGGGTTAAGGGTTGGTGGTCTCATTTGAGTCCACCGTGGACAGTCATCTGTATGACACAGCTGGTTTGCCTCTTGGCACAACTCATTGTGATTGGCAGTATTTACTCGGGAGAGACCTAGGGCTGAGCAATGAAGTAACTTCCATTATAGAATACAGACAAGGTCAGCTTCATGCAGAAAGAAGCAACAAGAGGTCTTGGTCCCCAAAGCCTCTGTCCTACTGAATATATGGCTTTGTATTTTGCTTATACACTTTAATGGAAAAAAATGGTTTTCGGCAGTTAACAGCTATGTGTTTGAAGGTTATCAAAACTGTGGGAAAAAAAAATGTCCCATGTACAAGTTAAAAAATAACTACGTTTATCTACTGCATCTAAAATAATCTAAGGCTGTCAGATGTTTTTTCAATATCTGAGAGTGATTGATTTTAGAGAAGGTGTTTAGACTGCGTCTCTAAGGAAAGCTGTCCGTAGAACGGTTACTAAGAATAACAGTTACGTTTTAAGAGTTATAACCAGATTTGAAAGGCCCACCTGCAGAGCATCTCAAAATCTGCAAGCTTGCCCACAGAAATAAGATTGTTTAGTGCTAGAATGCAGGATCTGACACTACTGCCTGATATGAATTTTTCTAAAGAAAAGAAAATAATAAATATAAGAGCTAAATCTTTCCTATGGTAAAATGAATGTTTCAAAACAAACATACAAAATTCAGTATTAAGTTAATGTTAATAAGAATATTAAGAGGAGCAATTGAAATACTGGGAGAGACCAGTGTGGTCTATTACTGCACACTAGTTCACATGATGTAGACTTGTAACAACTGCAGTATGGTCTACACAAGTGGAAAGTTCTCAGTCCATGGTTTAACCTCAATACTTTGGTACCTACACTCCCAAATCTATCCTAGGGCAAAACCTCTCTTCAGACAAAGAGGCAGCAGGTGGAAAATCCCTAAAAAAACAAGACTAGAAGAACTTTGCAATATGCTCCTTACAATATTTTATTTTTCTATACCAGGAGGTAAATATTTTGCTTCTTTTACTTGGAAAAGCAGGGGATCATGTACATGAAGGGACTGTTACACATAGCCAAACCCCACCTCACAATCAGTGACAATCAGTGGAACCTGGGGACTGCTCCTCCCCACGCCAACCCTTTTGAACTCTAGTCTAGTTGACTCACCTTTTTGTGACGTTAAGCACAGTCTGTCTTCATAGTTAAGGTCTGTTCCTCACCAGATAAATGAGTGACCCCATTCTACACTATATATTTTGTACCTCACCTAATCCCTTTCTTCTCCCATATGTAAAGCCATCTCCCCGTCCCATTTGCACACTACTAGTGAGCACAGCTTGCAGGGGTGAAAGCAAAATATACAGGAGATAATACATCAGGTTTCTTTCAAACCAAAGACTAGAGAGAAAAAAAATACAAAACAAACACTGAGACAAACTAACAAATAGGTACATTTTTAATTTAAAAATAATTGCACCTTGCTGGAACGTCATGATGCTACTGATTTATCTGCTGACAGATCATTCCCATTATATACATCTATTTACTTTGCTAATCAATTAAAACACTGAAGTTAACATATGCCATATTAAGTAGTGCATATGCTATGAAACAGTTTGTTACCAAAAAAGTAGAAATACTTCTCCTGAGCTTCTAAGCTTCTGTTCCTATCTGATGTTTTAAAACAGTCTTGAAAAATTATCATTTTCTAGCAGCAGCACAATTTGCCCACCCTATGCTGAGACAGCTAAAGGTAATGTAGAAAACCTTTGGATGGCACAAACAAAAAAATCCATCTTGGTATGAGAAAACAAAGAGCTTTTGGTCAAGAGAAAGGAAAAGCAGCCAAGAAATTAAACATCCTTGTCTTTGGGGAATAAAACTTGTCTGGAAAAATCTCCTGATGACAGATTCACTTCTGCAATTCCTATGATAGATCAAGCCCAGCAAGACCAGGCAGCAGAGAGAGGACTTTCCCTAAGGCATGGTACCTAGCATGTTAGCATGTAGTGTCCTATGCAACTGTAGTGAATAGATCACTTGGATCACTTTCACTCAGATGAAAACAAAGAAAAAAATTTCCCACTTGATGAAAACTTAGAGGAGGGAGACAGAAACCCACAATTTGAAGAACTTCATTTGTTTGGTTGAAACACACAGGACAGACAAGCAAATTGAGGGTGAATGCACACTAACACTTCCCATCAATTCCGAGTACCCAGAGAACAGGTGAACATGTACAAAATCAGCCTTCCTCTTGGCTCATTTCTACCCAATTTAAAGTACCAACAGACCAACCCCACCATTTCTTGGAGTGAATTCTCCACTATTAACTATCGAGTAAACATCTACATGTTGGCCTTGGTCTAGACCAATGGGTACTGAACCTAAAAAATTAAAGCAGCATTTTAAGACTAAATGTTCTAGGGTGGTTAACAGTACTCCTGAAATGCCCCAGGCTTCACACATCATTCTGATGAGGACGTGTCATAGTCTGATACTGACATGTCAAGCTTAGGAGGTTTAGACAGGTACAGTTAAATCACATCACAGCACTGAACTTCCACTTCTGAAAATTTTATTTTGCTTGTACAGTGCATCAGAATGGCTGCCTTTACCAAGTTGATTTGCCACAAAAATAAAAGATAAAAATAAGAGAGGGCAGGTGGTTTACTAGGTCAAACACAAAGATGAAGTGCTAGGGGGAGGAAGAGATGTATATTGTTTTCCAAACCCTACGCAGAAAACTAGTATCTGGAGGGGAGGGGAGAAAAAAAAATAAATAAATGAAAGGAGCAAGAGCAGAATTAGCTGCTGTGAGGATTCAGTCCCTCATCCCTTTCCCTCATGCCCATTTGAATGTGGAGTTCCAGGCTGTCACAGACCACTAGGCTCACAGGCCATTTGTTTCATTGATGGAGACAGTTCCCAGTGCAAGATAAATCCAACTTCGAACCACCTATGCAGTGTATAGGCATGCTGACCGGATCAAATTTGAAGTTTTAGTGCATGGCAGACACCAGCTCACTCAATTAAGCTGAGCTGTTAAGCTAAATTTGCCCTGCCACCTCTCGGCAGTGGAAAGTGGAAACTTTCCATCTCACAGGTTTCTTCTGTCAAGAAGCAGCCCCAAAAGTCTTTCAACAACCCTGGGATGCCAGACAGAAGGAATCACTGAGAAGAGCAGAGCTGCACAATAACACGCATTGCTATTAGTTTCACCAGTAAAGTGAGGAGGGCCAACAGTAAAATGGGTTATTCTAATAATGAGAAGTGAGAGGGAACCTGTACCATAGCTCTTCTTCCTTGCCTTCCACAGCCCCAAAGAGAAAAGCAAGGGGAGATCTGCTTCTACCTGTAGTTCTCCAAACAGCACTACAAAGAACCAAGATATTGGTATGAGTATGGTAGCTAAGGAAGCACAGACCAGCACTGTTCGGATGAGTATGCTACCATGTAATATATCACTTTGCAGTGATGGATTTGCTCTAACCAGCCATGGCCCAGTGCAGTTAAAAACAGAATTGGACCCTCTGGCCAAGACTGATGTCAGATATTCCTGCGTCTCTGTTTCCAGTCTCCAGTGGACTCTTATTACCAAATCAGCTGGAAATATTTCCTGGCAACAAAAGACCTTTAGTTATTGGGAAACAACACAATCTACTGTGTTAGAGGGAAGGGATAATAACATCGAATTTCTTTTTCAAAAACTTAACCTAAACACTGACAAGTGTCCCAAAAAGCCTGAAGAACCTCCAATTGAATCAAGGCAGCATAGCTTGTATAACAAGGTGATTTGGAAGACATGAAGTTTCTTTCAATCTTCAAAAATTTATGTATTCTTTATTATTTAAATCAATTCTTAGATAACAATGTCTATATGCTTCTCCAACACAGTGTTTGTCTAAACAGCTTTGCAACAGATTTTTTTTCATTTATGCCTTCAGTGAGAGCAGAAAATAGTACTGAATTTTGGAGATTATACTAGAAAGGGGATGGGAGCATCCTGACCAGACATGCAAACTGACTCTAATGATAAAAAAACTTCCCCAGTCAACAGCTCTATAGCTCAAGATCCTATCAATGGGAAATACCCCATTCCTTGGCTGATGTCCTTTCAGGGAAAAATTTCCTATCTCTTCAAAAGGTTCCTGTGAATATGCATTTTTGTTCTCAGCTTCCACATCCTTTCCTAATTCTCCCCAATTGGCAGAAGTTCAAAGGTGCTAATAGCCAAAAGTACCCTTCCATCCAATCACCCACAAGGGTAGATTAAATAACTAATAACAAAAAATTCCTTTTTCACATAGTGAATCTTTGCAGAAAAGAAGCTGCCAATAAGCCCCACATGGGATTCTAAACAAGGTTTCTTGCAAGGTAAGAAAAATGTTACTTCAGAAGTTAGGGTTATGATTTTAAATTATGTATTTTAGAATAGGATGGCTGAAGCTGAACCTAGTTTCTTAATATTCATTGCTTATTTCTCTTTCCAGTGCAGGTTCCAAAACCAAGAGATTGTTGAACTCCATATAAAATGCAGATACTCAAATACCATTGTGTTTAAGAATATTCAGATTTTTTTTTGTTTGTTTTCCAGAATCACATTGTCTATGCTGAATTCTAATGTACTCTAAGACAGATTAAGATACGGCGTCACGATCCCTTCAGGGTTGCAGCCAAAGTGTTGCAAGGAACTGACATCTTTTTCTTCATCTTTTGATTGGATTTTTTTGCACAAATTGAAATCCCTTTGTCCTCTCAGACTAAAATTCAGATTCTATATATTTCATGCCACCTCCAGGGTGACAAGATTCTAGTCCTAGAACTTCGGTGGTATGAATTCATAAGATTTACAGCTTTGTGAAAGGGTCTTCTCATTGAAGTTCGCAAACATACTAATAAACTGCAATGAAAAGTAACAAATCTTTGGTCTTATAACATGGATTTTTTTCCCCTTTTAAAGTTTCATTCAAAACACTTTTCAGTCCCAGCACTCACTTTTTTAAAGAATTAAAATAGGCAATTTTGTGGTTCAAGACTAAACCCTTGGTTGTTTGATGGCAATCAGAGGTCAACTCATTTTAAACTGCTTGATCATGTCATTTTACTTGACCATTTTTGCCTTAATTGCAGATCACATTGGCTGTAGCAGAGTATTCTATAAATACTTGAACAATCTGTTCAATAGAGTGATAAAGCTAAGCAATTTAAAAAATAAGTTGAGCTATGTCACCTTCTTGTCAACTAAGCTACTAATTTAACTATATGTAGAACTTATATAATGAACTGCTATGCTGAGCACTGAGCAGAATTTCTAGTTATTCGCTTTCAGTGCTCATTAAGGTGAGAGATGACAGGACTGGCCACGTGTTCATCTACAGCTGGATATCACTGAGCTTATAACTAACCTGGCTAGAACAGAATTAAAAACCACTTATCAGCATTTAAGGAACAGAGTATCTCAGCAATAGGTTAGTCCCACTTGTCCAGATCCTCATACTTTGCTGTAATATTCTACTATCATTTACAGCACTAAGCTAGTTATGAAAACCATTTACACAAAACAGCTGCTAAAAGTTTTTTTTCTCCCTCTATCCAGGTCATAACTCTTTTCTATATTTCCTTACTGACCTCTCCATTGTGTCCCAGGCTCTTGGGCTTCACTTCCTCACCCTACAGCATTTCCCCATCTCAAAGACCATTTCTAAATGACCCTCACTGTCTTCATGTATTCCCATTTGCCAGTCTCATTGCTGTTCTGTTAGAGAAGAAACTTCTTTCCAAGGCTGACCTCTTCTCCATGGTACAGATAGACCACAGGGAAGCACATTACATCTCTGAATTGGAGAACCTCAAAATTACATCATTATGAAACACAGACAGAAACATACAATGTCATCTGTATTTTCCAGTAGCATTCCCTGGGCCATAACTTTGCAAATCAAAACAAAGGAGAGATTCATTGTATAGACTGCCCACTGTTTAATAAGACATGAACACCAGCTGAAGTTTTTCTAAGGTTAGCACTATTGGATTCTCCCACTTGCCTAACTGCATAGGGCTTGTAGGAAACGAATATCCTGAAACCAATATCCAGCTGTTAGTTTTTTTGAAATTGGGATTCAGAAGTCACATATGAGAGGGACGTATGGAACCAAACATGCTCCCTGTGCTTTCTTAGCTTTTACAGGAAAGGGAGGGTGAGGGGGGAAGAAGCCAGTTTTAATTTAGTTATTGTACTGCTTAAAGAAGTCTTAAAACACAAATGTATCACTTGATGGAAGTCACTGCACTCTTCCGGTCTGAGGAGCTGCCCTTGCCGAGTTCTATTTGCTCAAGGAAATGACATGGCTTACCTCTTCTTTAAGAGACGTTATTTCTGAGAGAATACTTGTAAGTGTTAAAGGGTACTTCTCACATGGATTTGAAGTGATTATATCAGGCCTGAGGAAACTTTTCCCTTGCTGAGGGCAAAATAGACCTTTCTGATGCATTTGGCAGGCCACACACATATTAACACATACCCTAACACTAACCTGTAGTTACATGAAAAAGGAAATAATCTGACCACATGGGCTACAAAAAAAGCAATCGTAGATGGTAGCCCCAGGGCTTCGGGTCACCCAACCCCATGTTACATAAGAAAAGACAAAGATTAAATAACTTCCTCAGGCCTTGGTCTCCCAGATTTTCCTCTTAGAGGACTCTCATCACTGTCCACACTATGTAGCACCTTGAAAGCAAGGTTTTACATCATAGGAGTCACTCTAGTCCCAAAGGCATACAGATTTAGAATTCCTATAGAAGTCTTCTTGTCTACTAAATCCATGTAAATTATGGATCTGGATAGCCTTAAGGGCCTGAGACTTTCTGCTTTCAGCTTCTTAATACCAAAGGGTCAAAACCATTACCATTTAAGAATGAGCATCTTAATGTTTTAAGCACACTTATAAAAGCTTGAAAAACATGCTAGTACAACTGTAAGAGCATCGTACTGTTTTGACTTAAGATCTAAGAATGCAGGCTTCTTATTAAGACATAAGCATGGATTTTTCTAGAGGCATCTATCTCCATATTTATATATAAAATACACATGCACAAACATATGTGCATGTGTTTTTCTACCCAGCCCCCAAAGGACGGAAAAAAAAAAAAAAAAAAAAAAAGAAAAAAAGAAAAGTTGCTGGAGCTAAGGAAGTTCTTTCTTTCTTTAATTCAGAGTGGGAAATAGCTGCCCCCCTCAACTCCTCCCTTCCCATAGACTCAGTTTCTATTCCGCTCCCACATTGCCAGCAGAGTTTTCACAGAATTCCCAAGTACCGATTCAAAAATGAGTAATTCAAAAGGCCAAGTCGTCCTGCAGCAAAGAGCAGCACAGCCTAAGCACACACACATCCTGCAGGGGAGCAAAGCTTTTATTTAATAGGGCTTGCTCCCATATCCCCAACCTTTGTGTCAGCACAGAGCAGCAGGAGTTTCCTCCAACATTAGGAGGTGCACGTAGGCAGGAGAGCGTGAGTTTGCATGCACAAGCTGGTCTGGGTTCCCTGTCTCGGTGCGTAGCTGTAGCAGCCCACCCTTTCCAAGACAAGGACCTTTTCCTGCTGCCAGTAACTTAAAAAGTCATGTCGTTCAAATAGTTTAAATCTGTCCTGAGGAATCAGAGTCAAATCACATTCCTGATGGGAGCTGTTAAGACTGCACAAAATAAAATTTGTTTCGTTTCCTTCATCTAAATATATATATATATATTTTCCCAAGAGAGTTGAGAGCACATGATTTATGTTACAGAAGTTGAGGACTTACAAGTTGGGAATGCTAAAATACGTGGTCTATATGATTTCAAACCTGCCTTATATTCCAATGGAGCATATATAGTCTTTAATTATATTACGGCTTTCCTTCACAGAAGCCATGCATCATGCACTAAAATAGATGGGGGCAGCAAAAGAGGCCACTATTCCAATAATGCTTTTTCTAATCACAATTTGAGTGTCTGGTCTCTGATATATATATATATTTGAAATGAACACAGAATTGCTTTGACATCTATCACCAGAGTAGACGAATGCTTAAAAACACTAATGGACATCTCTCTACAGGGAGATGGACAATACTTTTCCCCACTTTACAAACATAGACACACTTGCTAGAGTTCCCAAGTAAGGGCTGGGAGATAAGTGAGAGTCTTTTGTCTTTTGGCCATGTGCTCCAGCTTCCCAATCTGAATACGCAATTACTGCCTGACTTTGTTGACTTTATTCACCATTGGAAGGCCTTATAGGGTGTGAACACCAGACATCTATGTCCCATGCTGAACACACAGAAAATAGGAATGTGCTAAAAACAACCACATATGCAAATCTGACTGAAGGCCTGGCAAAGCTAACCTGGAGTTCTCTTGGGCCTTATTTATTAGCATGCTTTAGCCATGTCTTTTCTCCTCTTGCAATAACAGGCACTATTTATCAATGCTATGGCTACTGAAACAAGGAATTTGCAAACTATTACTTGATACAGTGCCTTAGTTTAGCTTATTTCCAGAACCTCTCCAAAGAGAGAGGTATCCCAGAGCAGGTGGGGGGAAAGAAAAACAAAGTATTACATGACCATAAAGCTGAAGACCATGTAAAATGTAAACAGTGTAAACGTAAAGTTGTATACGTACCAAAAAGATTCAGCTTGAATGAGTAGCTTAATTCTGAGATTTTCTAAAAATTGAGTACTTGCATGTGCTGCCACAACAGCCTGCTATGTGCACAAAACCCTAACTGCTGAGTTAAAGCAGTTTTACAGATCAGTTGTTTACAGGAGAGCAGTGCAAAATAACAATCTTACTGTTTTGTACATTCCTCTGACTTCCCTTCCTCTGCTTTTTCAAAATGGCAATCCATCCCCCCGCTCTGCCCAAGAAGATATTGTTTCTTCACCTTGGATCCTCTTCACATGACTCCTATTATAGCTTCAACTCTGGATTGGCAAAGAAGGAAAGAATAGGATGTGAGAGTTGCCGTAAGAGAAGCAATTTATGTGCAACGAATATTAGCTTTTCTACACTGTCGCTACACTGCGAGTGTGATAAGAAGCAGGCACCCATGTACTGTATGCACAGAATGAAACCTTTCCTTAGCAAACAGAAACTGAAATGTTTGCCCAAAGGATCAAAGATTCACACTGCAAAAGACTAATATTAGAGGGCAAGATAACCAATTAGTGTTCCCAGGCCATGTACAGAATTGAGTATTATATTTAACTTCGGTATAAATTTCATGCTTTGCCTCTATAAACTATCAGGGTGACACAAACCTTGTGAATATAGGAGAGATGAGTCATTTCTAACAAGAAAAGCATATAAAAGCATAGGTAAATTCATATACAATTCATTATCCAAGGATCTGTCATTACTATAGGAGTCACATTTCTAATCCAATGCCTTATTTTTTCATATGTGTAAACCCAGCTAAGAGAAAGATAAATTGTGAAGCCTTAGCAGGGGTTTCTGACCACTCAGACTGTCCTGTTTCAATCAGGAGAACTCCTTGAAGGATAAAGTACTAATCATAATTAGGTTTGGCTGTTGCAGTTTGATCCTATGGATAGTAAACTGGAGGTGAGGTACTATAATTTCCTAAAATATGACTACAAATTGTTTCTATTGCTTCCAGAGTTCCAAGGCTCATCTCATCAGCTGCATATGCTAAATACACCCAATAAGCAGTTTTATAATAAACACGATAGCATCTAGAAGGCTACAACATTCAGCACAGTTTAATTAATACTTAAAATAGTGAACTCTCAAATTCAGATGGAAAAGCATTCACCCATTGCCAAGGATGGGGCCCTGTGTTAAGGAAACATATGGGGCTACATGGACTCTGAAAACTAATACACTGCCTCCTGTTTCCAACATGCTATTATTACTATAAGTGTTAACTACTATATAATCTCTTATTTAATTTAATTCTTCATCCAAGGCCGTCCATCACTTTTTTTTTTTTTTAAAGAAAAAGAAAAGCTAAAAGAAAGCAGCCCACAGCTGGCCTAATGCATGCATTGCTGCCCCTTTCCAATAAGGCCCCTTACATTAGTGCCAAACAGCAAAGCTCTTCTAAAACACTGAAGTAATTCTGTAATGCCCTTACTGCTGTGGAAATTGCTGAGCAAAACCCTTGCACAATGGCTCTCCCTGGCATTCTTTAACCCTATTGGTGATGATAAAATCTCATAAATCTAGGTAAATCTTTAATTACACCTTCGAAGCACTCTGATATTATAACTGTGATGGAGTAATAAAGAACATGCTTACAGTTAGCATTGGTAAGTCTACACTTTATTGAAAAGGGGAAATATTTCTAGGGTTAAACTGGAGCAGCTTCATGGGTTCTCATGACTGCTTTGGGTTTTCCATCACTAGCCATTTTTAGTGGTTTGCACACAAGTACAAGGCAAGTTCTCATGTTCTGAGTTTTGGAAAGCCATTTCCAGATGTCACTATACTTTTGCTGTTCATTACTTCCCAGTAACCGTTCTTTTTTACCACATGTCTCTTTGCAAGTTAGCAAAGGTACTATGCTTTGGACTATGCCTCTGGAGTACTGGTAAAACTGGCAGAAGAAAAAAGAAAATAAGAAAAAAAAGAAAAAAAAAACAGATAATGTCTGCCTTATGGTGTAAGGACTGAAGGATATAGCTTTGCTTTTAAATGTCAGTACTGTATTTGCATGTATTTTCTGTCTATGCAAGTTATTTATATCTTAAGCCAAAGCATGCATTTTAACTTGTGCGAATAATACTGAAAGAATAGGAAGTACTTTTACTTTGCTAATTAAATCATCTTGAAAAACAGTCTAGGTAGTAAGTGACAGGATTAACAAGGGCACTTTGCAGAATTTTGATGTTTTCTTGATTAGATCAGGAGTATTTTATATAGGAGCAGCACTTGATGAAGTGGTTTTAGCAATGTGAATGAATGCATGACCCTAGTTTATCTTGGTATCTTCATAAAAAAGCCATCTTAGCTGTCAAGGAAGTCCAACCAAGAGTGAAAATGACCTTAGCTCACAGCTAAGTAAAAGGTCAGCCAAAAAGAGTAGGAAGAAACATTATTCTTAGTTCTGATCCTTTGGTTTAGCCAATGCTATTCCCAACTAACGTATTGTACTGAACTTTTATAGGTCGATATTATAGGAATATTAGGCCAAGAACCCACAAACTTATTTTCACTTTTTCTTTTTTTCCTTCTCTGCAAAATTAATGGCTTTCCTGTTAAAGCAGAGGAACTTGCTGAAAAGATTATGCGAATGGGGAACATATTTTTAAGTGGATGAATTTCAAGGTATAGGATCTGAGACTCTTTTTATGAAATAGTAACAGAGATCATCAAAACGCTTCTACTGACAACAGCCATGCAAATTCTCTTAGCCTTTTTCCAAATGTGATTCCTAAACATTTCTATTTTTAACCCAGAAGTAATAACTGTCAAAATGTTTACATATAGTGCCTACCACCTGAGGTCTCAGAGTGCTCTGTCAATATCCAATTAATTGCATTATAAATTTTATAGAGCTGGAAAGTATAAAAATTCCCATTTTACAGATGGGGAAATGGGGATATTAAGAATTCATGCACTCAGTCACACAGGAGCTCGGAAGAAGAGGGACAGAATGAAGAACTCCAATTGCCCAACAGCAGAGCTCATTAGATAGAAGTCGAGGAAAGAAAAATATTGCATTTGTCCTTGTGATTTCAGTCTTCTAGATATGAAATAGTTTGGTACTAACACAATAGCAACACATTTCCATGGATTGCTCCAGGAGGAGGGCAATTTGGAGCAAGTTACAGTACCTCTCTGGCCAAAAGCAACACAAATAGACTTTTACAAAAATAAATTGCAAAATAACAAATGGTACCATATATTTTTTTCATTGAAATATTAAAAAGAAGGCAAATAAAAGCCAGTGAGGATTATTAGCAAGCTACCCTATCTTCATAGAAGATCAGTGTAGGTAAATGCAATAGTCTGGATATAGTTTGCATATGTTATACTAATCCTGATTGTACTTGAAATGGTAGATGTACCATATAAAGAGATCATATCTAAAAGCATTTTCCCAGAGTGTCCTAAAAGAGGATCACTCACAGAAAAGGAACTGGGAAAGACTGCATCCACAAGTGCCAGCCTATAACTGACAGGTATAATTCAGAAACTAGACCTTATGGGGCTTTATTTGTAAATGATACATGCAGCCTTACATTTTGACAGATCAGTGCTCTTGGAGGCAGTAGGATTTATCCCATATTCTATTCACACTCACTGCTGTCTGATCAGGTTTCTTTCTCTTTGCTCAGCATAGTCACCACTTCATCTGGTCTCAGAAATCTACTCCAGTGTTATCCATTTAAAAAGAAAAAAAATTATTTACACTATTGAGATCTCGAGGCACCTTGCAAACATATGCAAAATAAGACTTTTGGAACACTCCAGGAATTATTTTCGTCATACACATGTTAAAATATATTTTTCATGCAACTTTCACACTGAAAGAGGACAGTTTTTCTTTCAGAGAACATTCCTTTGGCAAAAGTTGAAATGAAATCTTTTCCTTCCAGAATCAATTTCAGAAAGACAACTCACTTGAAAAGGTAAATCTTAGATGAAAAAGTGTTTTGGTTGGAAAGATGATTTTGTTTTTAAAAAAGAGAGGCTATTATTTATCTAAAGAACTGGATGCAGGATCAGTAGCCAATTTCCTGTCAGCTAACTTTATTTAAAAAAATAAAAATAAAAATAATATTTCTTTACTTCCTGTGTGATTTCCCATTGTTCTTATTCCCTAACTGTAGTTCTGGGAATAGTTTATTGATTATGACTCATTGTCTGAAATTACACACTCATGTGGAAATGCACCACTTTCTCTGCTTTTGACAAGTGAATTCAAGTATGTTTTAGTTTTAGAGAACTCAAGGAATACAGTTTATCAAAGTTTTGATGGAAAAGCTGTCCCCCTGAAGCTTAACTACCCATAGGTTTCTCCAAAAATTCAGAGTTCTGTAGAACAGACACGAATTTTGTTTGCTTCATTTTAATCTAACCATATTTTCTTTCAACATTAGATAGGAATGCACATTATCAAGTTCTTCACTCCCAGTCGTTTTTATGTTTTTGCCATATATCTATATATAGTATACTAATATATCATTTTTTCCCAGGGCACTTTTGAACAGATTACCTCCAACTTCACGTTGAATGAATTTCAGCTCTTCATAAGCTCTTACAACACTCAACACAAACACTGCTTGTGTGATCTAGGCTTTGGAAAGTTCTCATAACCACAGCTGGAATAAGCAAGTGTCTAGAATTTAGGATCCTTTCACTAGCCTGCAATTTGAATCCAGATACAAAGCTCAGTTACTGTCCCTGCCCTGCACATACTTTGTGCTTGGATACAGGTTCATTTTGGGGTAAACCTCCCTCGCAAGGCTAAGTGAATGGTTTGCATTTGTTTGTTTTTCCCTGCCACTTCCCTCTGCTGCACTGGATACCGTCCCTGTTTGACAGCCAGAGGGAAGACACTGGTATTCTTTGTGATATTAAACACCCTGAAATTTGAGAGATTTTGCCTGCTTGCATGTTTTGGATTACTCCAATTAAACAGATACCATGCCAAGAATTTTACCCAGGTGAGAAAATAGGCAAGTTGGGCATAGTAGAAGACACCTCTGCCTGTACCTTGGGAACCAGTCTATCTCAGAGGCTTGTCCAGATTTCTATCCATTAGTGCATAAAGATGTTAGCATTGCCTTTGATCTTTCCTGTAGCATGGCTTAACCGTGACACTGCTTCGGTAGCAGGGGCTTTCTGGTGAAGAGATGCTTGTAACAGATAGACTCTTATTTGTTGTGAAGTATTTTGTGGCCTACGGGGAGGCGGGGGAGAACTTCCTCGGGGAGATGTTGCTCAGCCCACCAGGGTCCTTACCTCTGCTCCAAGCCCAGTGCCTCCCCATGAGTCCCAGTCCCTTCCAGCTCTGTGCCTCTACAGCCCACCAGGGTCCTTACCTCTGCTCTACAGCTCTCCAAGCCCAGTGCCTCCCCATCAGTGTCAGTCCCTTCCAGTCTGTGCCTCTGTTGACAGCTCCAGGGAATTGCCAAGAGCTGGTCATCTGCCTCATCTCTGTCTTACACATAACTCATGGGCACAGACAGCCTCCATATCCCGAAAGAGCTAGATCCTTGGAAATACAGATCCCGCTCAGGCATCTCCCTCTCCGAGGCCTGATACTACTGTCATGGCACAACTGCCTCTGCAGAAACCAGGAACCACTTTTCACACTCTGATCTTCAGCCAGGAGTGCAGAAGGCCTCCTCTGGGCTACTGGCACAAAAGAAATAGCTAACCTTCAAAGTTCAGCATCAACTGCAGTTACAAGAGGGAAGCTACAAGGATATGGGTAAAACCGAGCAAGCAGGATTTTCCCTTTCCTGAACACTTAGCCCATTTAGCTCTATAATAAAAAGTAGTGCATGTTTGCTGTTTGGAAGTGAAGTAATTACTCCTATAATCCAAGCCACATATTGACAGGCTGCTACCTTTCACTGCCAGACCACAAATGTTAAAGAAAGCATTTCGCTTGGGTGCTAAATGCACATTCCTGAGATCCAAATAGATCTAGCAATCCAAGAGCACATTTTTTTCCAGGTTCTGGACAGATAGTTGAATGAATGGTATATTTTTTGACCCAATCTCTCAGATTTTTTTCAGTGCCTATGATTCAAATACAAGATCAAGATAGATTCACAAGAAAGGACTATTAATGTGGTTTAAAAAAAAAAAAGAAAAAAAAGATTTTATCTATAACAATGAAAGTTAAAATTGAAAGTTAAATTAAAAGCAACAATGCCAATGATAAAAAATGTTGATAGAAATGTTAAATAGGACAATTTTACTGTAGGCAAGTGGTTTCCAACTTCAATTGAATTCCTAATTAAAGCCACGACTGCTATTTATTGTGCAATATGCTTATTTGGTGCTGCAGCATCTGCTGCTTGAAAGCAGCATTCACCCTCCTCTCCTGGGTTAATTTAAGTTCACCCGCCTCCCCTCAGTTCAGTGCTGGCACTGGAGTCTCGCAGAAGGGAATTCAGACATTGCGGAGATTTAGCATCTATTCTCAAGCTCAAATCTTCTTTAACACACACCAAAAAGCTTGTTGGAATGTGGCAAGGATTACACGGACAACATCAAGGTGTCGGTCACTCCAGCGCTCCGGAGAGCGCCCGCAGTTTGATGGCCTGCGTTAGGAGAACGGGATGATTAAGAGGAGAAATCTCCCTTTTCAGCCCACAGTTCTCTCCCCACACATGAGGTAGCCCTGGGAATAGAAAGCAGAGCTGAGAGCTTCCTTTCTCCTCTCTCTCCACATCCTTGGCAGTCTCATGCACAGTGATTTATCACCAAGATGGCTCCTCTGCTGAGGAATTCTTTGGGAACAGCACCGAGGGATACGGGCAGGGACGAGGCTCTGTGGGGCTGGGCCTCCACACACACAGAGCAAGAGCCTCTTTTCTCCACATTTCTTTTGGAATTTAAATGAATGGACAGAAACAATTGTGGGGTAAAGCAAGGGTCAGCCCGGGAGAGTGCCCTGCCCGCGCTCCCACACGGAGCGGGCAGGAGGAGGCCACATGGGGGGAACGCCAGGCTCCTCCGCTGTCCATGTAGCTCCCATATCCATCACTGCAGAGGGCAGCTGTGGAAGCCAGCTCAGCAGAAGGGAGAATTTCTCGAGGTGACTCCTGGACATGATCTGGGTGGTCCAGCTGGGCCACAGAGAACCCCAGGCTGACTGGTCAGGGACATCCCTCACAACCTCCTTAGGCAAATACAGGCAGCAGTATCAAGCCTACAAAATAATGCTGCAGGAGGTGCAGGACAAGGAGAGAACTTCAGATGTCCTGTGTGCAAACACTGGGCACTCATCAACTGGCAAAACAGCCCAGCTTCCTTCAGCAGGGATAAAGAAAACACAGGAGCCAGGAATACACCTGCAGAATTTCCAGATAAACGTCTGGAGTGCGAGTTGGTGAACCAGTACTCTCATGTGCCTAGACCTCCTGAAGTTTCAGCTAACCAGATGAGAGCTAACACTGAGATAAAGCCTGGCTCAGCAACCCAAAAAGCTAAGGTGGAGACATAGAGGTTATTCGTCCTGATTTGCACCCTCAAATCACAGCCTTTTTCAGTGCACTTGCAAAGCAGCCCATAACCCAGCACCAGCTGAGGTTTTATTTAGCCTTTGCCTATGCCCTCTCCAGCCATGCACCCTCTTTTCTGCCTTTCCTGGTGCAGTAACAGGCTTTACCACTGGGTCAGGACCCCTCCTGCCCGCTCAGTCCTCCAGGCTTCCCTGGGAACACCAATTCTAGCAGGATATTTTTTGTTTATTTGTTGTTCCAGGACTTATGCAAAAACATCAAGGCCTTCACATGACAGTCTGGAGGTTTGTTCAACTACTCTGTCCAGGGCTGGCTGTATTAGGGCCAACCAGGAAAGAGATCAAAAACTAAAATTCTACACAAAGCACGTGTAGAACATGCACCAAGCACTACAGAATATGAGTAAAACATTAATATATAGATGTAAAAAAAAGGTGAACATTTGAGGGAGGGGGAGAATTATACATTAAAACCCAAGAAATCTCTTCCAGCATAGTTTCAATTGTTTTACAATTCTGATTAAAATAACAGAACATTATAGCTTGCTTAACTAAACATTATATTTCTAAATCCATTTTCAATTGTTTTCCTTCAATTTAAACATTTTGAACAATTTTATTGCTATTCATACCTGCCTGTTTTTTTTATTAGAAATTAAAATGCATACTTTTATCTAGGTTACAGAGTGCTAGTGTGCTTAACTCTTTCAGTTCTGCAGACTGAGCACAGTAGAGCGATCAGTGGCACAAATGCAGTGTCTATTTATTGGATAAAAAATAAAAGACTTTGGCAGCAGTGACAGAAATAAAAGGAGAGAGAAATGAATGAAGAAGAAAGATACAAAGGAAGAAGGGGAAAAGGAAGAAGAAAGAGGGTATAAACAGCAACATGAAGATTAATGTTCCGTTTTGTTCATTCATATCCCCACTTTGTTTTTTGGGGGTTTCCCCCACCTCCATTTGGCAGTAGAAAGATAGAAGGTTTAGGAAGTAAGGCAAAGTGAACTGCTGTGAGTGGAGACAAATAAGGACCTTTTTAAACTGCAAAGCAACAACGAATTGCAAACAGTCTTGGGTGCTAAGATGGGCATTAGAGGACAAGGTCTCAAGTGGAGAAGTAATAGTTATCAGCACTGAGAAGCAGAGCAGCCTTGCTTGGCACAGTGTCTGCCTTCTCAGAGCATCCCTCTTGACTTGGCATCTCTTGCATATCTCTCTCTACCATCCTGCACATGCACAGTGGATCAAGAGGGTATAACTGGCCCTACCATGCTTAAACCTTAAGATTTCTAACTTCCCTAAGTCAGCAGAGCACATTCATAGACTACTAAGTGCTGGTAACCACATCTAAACATTAATTAACACAACTATATTCCCACACAAATAAAACATTAATATGGTAATTTCTAGCCTATAACCAGCTGGTATCTTTTCCCCAGCTATATAGATAGTAGGATTAACAGTGCAAAGCAAGTATTATAACAAAGTCAAATTAATATCACCTTTTCCCAGTTTTATAATTCAGAATCAAACAATAAATTACAGAAGCCCCGTAGAAACTGTCCCGCATGAAATGCTGCTTCTGAATCCATACTTAAGTGTAAATCCCTTGCCACTAAGTTCTCCTGGCTTCTTTGCATTTCAAGGCTACTCGGAGACAGTATCTCAGCTGACAACGTTGTGACCATCAGATGGTCCTGCTCTGCTTTCCACTCACTGTCACTGACTTCCCATCTTTTCTCCCTAGCTCTTTCTTTCTTAGTTCTTGGACAAAACAGTTCACAGGTTTTTCAAAGGTACTTGCTATGTATCTATTGTCATAGAGACACAAAACAGGAAGAGAAACTGTTTTGTCCAAGACAGAATCAAGCCAAAAGAGTTTTCTGTAGGACTGCTCTTTAGTTACTACTTTGATTTTTTTTCCCCCCTAAAATACTTTGTGTTCAAGTTTCATTTGTCAAACCTAACACAAATTTTTCTTCTTCAGCCTCTGCAATGCCTTGCCTCTAATAAATGTATTTCATGATCATTAACACATTGTTGATACATAACTTGAAAGAACTATGGGGAAAAAAGCAGCAGCATGAATATGAGCAACATCCAGTAATGAAAAGCTCACATTTTCAAACTAGTGTTTGGCTAATTAGAACTGATTTAAGGGACTACAGAATTAACTATGTCAACTATTTAGTCAAAAAAAAGTTGTTAAATATATCATTTTATGTGGGAAGTTTTTTTTGCATTCTTTAATTGTAAGAAATAATCATGTACTATTTAATTGCATGACTTGGTAGGATACAAAATTCACAGTTACATGAATTATATTTAGTAAAATGTTAAAACATATTGTTTTTAAGCTTGAGGAATTCTATAGATAGGATAACAGAACTAAAATACACTCTTAATTACATAATTATTTCCACTTTCAAAGTCCAGCTAGCAGCATAACTGCTTTTATTTTTGAAGATTAGAATAGAAAGAGTCATTAACTGCTTTGAACTTACTTACTAAAAATCTTCCCTCCCGCCATGGGAAGAAAAAAAAAAAAATTTTTTTTGACCAAAATAAATCAAGTTTTGTACCATACGGAGTTCTCCAATGGAGTATTTAATTCTCATCATCCTAGGTACGTCAGTATATGCAAAAAAATCAGAAAGCTTTTGGCAACACTTAAATGGATACTAACATTATCATAATTAACATGATGTGAAAAGAAACTGGAACAAAGCCCGACAGGTCCAAATGACTATGTCCCATGAAGATTCATCATTTTTCTATAAAGTTATTCCCAGCAAACTTCTGACGTGAATTTTTTGAATCTTTCTTTTTCTTCATCCATAAAGAGACTGTCTTATTTCTTCCTCCACCACAACAATCATCTCCCTCTTACCAAACTGGATGTTTTTGATAACCTATTCAACTCAGCAGTTATTAGCTTTCCCGAGCAGTTCACCCTAACCGTGCTATGCAAACACACCGTCACCACTGCAGGGCAAGGGGTGGGGTGAAGAACCACCCCAAACCCCCCAGATCAATACTTGACATCATTAGTGTCATTAATTTTATAAGCAGAGTGGAGAACCTCTTTAAGACAGGTGACCAATAGCTAAACTCCTGGCTCTTGATGTCCCTCAGGTTGTTGAAGGACAGAGGAACAGCAGAGATAATAGCTCTGGAGAGAGGAAAGCTCTAGCTGCTCCTTCAGCATCCCCAAGGCTTTCTGCTCGTAAGTGCTCATTTGCATTGTTTCACTCAGCATCACCTCCACCTCCTTATTATCAGAAGTTTACTTACCAATTTAAAAAGGAAGTAACCTGGCTCATAAGAGAAGGCAGAACAAGAAACATACTTTCCACAGCAAAAGCAATGAACAATCTCTCCAGGAATCTAAACTAAAAATTCCTTTTTTTAAGTGGATATCATCCACGATTGGTGGTAGCAGAAGCTGCAATTCCTAGCTCTGTATACATCATTTTGAATTAACTCATCTAAGACTAACTGATTTGAAAGCCACATTTCATGAAGCCTTGACCTAAACCAATGCTAATCATCAGGGCATGGCTCAGAAACCATATCAGTGATTGGAAGGAGGGCAAATAAACACCAGAGGGAAAACAGATGAAAGAGGCTAAAACATCTCTTCAGTTACTGCTGTTTTTTGTGTAAAAACACTCACGAGCAAACAGAGGTCATGGTCACCAGCCTCTGGCACAAGCATCAATTGTGCATCCGGTGACACTTGCTGCCACGGTGTAGGGAGATATTTAATCGATGTCCAAGGCCACACTAAAGCTATGGGCAACTACAGGCTTCTTTCATATATATCCAGTTGGGGATATGTTTTAAATACATCCTCTGGTTAAACAATACAGGCCTTTGAACAGGTACCCACATTACTAGGCTTAGCTGTAGTGTGCACAATTTACAAGCAACAAAGAAAATACAAGTATAAAATCAAGTGACACAAAGAGCCTATAACAACGCAATAGCTACTATTAACTAGACAACACAGAGAGGAAATTTAACCATGAAGGAGAACATTAGCTGCAGAGAAGCAACACACACAGGGTCCTTATTTACCTGCAGCAGCTGTGTCACTCAGCCAGGTTCATCCTGCTGATCCAACCATAGAGCCCCTGTTAGGGCCACAGCCGCTCTTAAATTCCCAAGCTCCCAAGCCAGACCAGGTGATATCAATAGGGCAATTGTCACTGCTGTAATTTTGTATGACTTCCTTTTGGGATTCTTCTCTTTCTTTTTCTGTTCCTCTTCTCTTTCATGGCATTAAATCCCTTTTAATTGTGAGGTTTCCCCTAGCCTGATTTCCCTCCCAATTGCCTTGTTAAAATCAAATACAAACTGTTAGCAGACTAGCACATGCTCTCCCAGATAGATTCACATTAAGAAAATTATCAGCTTTCATAATCAAGTGGATTTTGTACCACTTGGTGAACCCCTCCTACCTTGATAAATCAAAGTTTTGATCCTATGTTTAAGTACAGTTTCCACGTTTCAAAAGGAATAGGGACATATAAAAGGCAACGATTTAAAGGTCAACAGACACATGTTATTGCAATCTTTCCAGAAAAAAAGTGATCCACTGGATGACAGTTCTGTTTTAAAATGGTATGTTCTGATCATCTCAGTTTACCTTACATGCATTCTTGCATTAATATTTATCACCGCTGATGAGAATTGATATAAACAAGCATAATCGAGACCATTTTAGCATCCTCGTTACACAGGCCCTTCTTGGTGGTTTTAGAAAGAGGAACATATGGTTGTGCATTTAATCAGGTTACAAGTATAGCACACATCATACTAGCAACCTTTACTGGCTTTGGAGTAGCAGCTATGGTAAGAGTTCAACAGCAGGATCAACCAAGTGGAGGGTCCAGTGGAGGCACACTAAGACTTAGGGGATTTCTATGTAGTTGTTTTACGATACAAATGACTTTCTGGGTCATTCTTATGCTAATGTTCTGAAATAGTTATTGGGTTTTGCCTGGAGTAGAATACTAGGATTTTGTCTCGCCCTGCACTTTTTTTTCCCCCCATTTGTAATCTATGACACAATCCCCTTGTGCTTGAATGTCTCTGTATCACCGCTCTGACTCCTGTCTCTCAAACAAAAAGAAAGATATGGCAGCAGGGATCAAATTGGTATTTATGTTAAAAATCACCTTGCAATCAGGACTAGGAGCATTTAGGTTGTCAAGGGAAGACAGAAGACCCACGCTAGGAGACTGGACCCAGTATTGGCAAGGTTCTCCTTTCATTTCTGAGGGTGATGGCATTAGAAACCCATATACCACCTAAAAGGATTCCTAGTCATTGCTCTATCTACTTGCTGCATTCCTTTCACTAGGAAGTTTGCAGGCCAGGCTTTACATGGCAATTTTTTTTCTGAAATTTGGATGAAGTAATGTTAGATCTGCAAAATAATGGCAGCATTTGCATATTTCTGTTTCCTCAGCAGGTTTTTCTCTCTCTTAGAAACTGAAGTATAAGATTTACTAAGAGAAGATAATCTACTTTCCCTTGTCAGACCACGTTTATAAGTTATGTTTGTCACAAATGAAGTAAAGACTTGATGAGAAACCCTCACACACAAGAGCTTCAAGAATATTAATAATTTTTGATGAAATATTTGATACGAAAAGTTTGCAAATCCATTTGCTGTCAGAAAAAAAAGAAAAGATTCTGTCTGCTCTCTTCTAGTATGAAAAAGGGTAAATACAAGAAAAGTCATCTTTCGTGATTATATAATGATATATTCTTTTCAGGTGAATATTGCAAGCCAGGAAAAGGCAAAAGGTCAGCGAGATGCCTAGCAAAGGTGGACATGCTGGAGCTATGTTATAGAGAGCGCTCCGGTACACCTCTCGTTCTCAGAGCTTAGGTATTAGTATTGCTTATTGCAATGGGAGAACAAATCACAACTGCGAAAATGTCAAGTCAATATTTTGGATGAATCTGTATAGTTATATCCTGTGATATATGCAAGAATCAAGACACTACAATACTCTCTATGCCAATGTTCATGACATCTTAAGTATGCACGCAGTATCTGTGCCCAAGACTGCACTGCCCAAGACTGCAATGGTGCTTAAACTTTGTCAAATACACTGTCCTCTAATTGACTTTATTTCTTGTAGAGCAAGACAGACAGCAATTTTTATAGATTTTCACTTCTGTACACCATGCAGGGAGGTCTCCTCTTCTTTGTCACTTCTGCAAAGTGGAGGTTGAGCTGTCCATGATAGTGAACAATGCCCTAATCAGTCCTGATGAATGTTTTTATGATGAGGACCCAAGAGAGGAGCTCAGCTGCTGCTGCTGGTAGTGAGCACTATGGTTTAATATGATGTTCTGATGGTATTGTGGTAATTCTGGGCTGCAAGGTAGGAAAAAGTCCAATTCTAAGCACAATTTCCTGACTCAACTCCAGTCTTGCCATTCATCCACTGTGTAAATTGGGATTGGTAAAACTTAGATATGCCACTTGTAGATTCTAGGACATAATCTCCCAGGGTGCAAAACTGGATTGGCATTTACTTATTTTTGTAAAGTATCTCCAGCTCCTTGCATGAAGGGCGCTCTGCTGAAATGTAATCAGAAGATGTTGGTATTAATAGCCTATTCTATTTTTAATTGTACACAATTGAATATGATTGCAGGCCTTAGTTATTAATAATATACTACTACTATTAGTTCTTTGTCATCTCATCCACATCTGCTTCTTTTTTTACTTCAGTATTTTCCTTTTGCATTTTCAGAATGCACCTCCAGAAAAGGAAGGTGTGGCAGAGCCTGTAACCCAATTTCTGTGATTTGGGAGCAAAAGATTCACAAGAGAATCACTGTATGAAAACTGTAATTAGTTTTGGTAAAATGACTGTAAATTAGACAACCATACAACTGCAGTTAGGTTTTCTAAGGTATGAGGTGAGGTGTGAGGGAAAACATCTTAGTTTCTCCTACTGATCACAGTCACCAAATCAAAGACTATGTTTTGTCCTCTCTGTTCTGCACTGGCATGAGAACTAAGATTAGTTTTTACCCCTCACATTTTCAGCTCTTTAGCCAGGACTGGATGCAGCTACAACAGTAGAGAATTTAATTGATTCTACGGAGATAGTTCAAAACTCCCATGATGAAGACCACCAAACTGCAGTGTTTGAGGCCCGTCCTTATGGCCACTTCAGCTACTGTCAGCATCAACAGGCTGCTCCTCTCGTGGCACAATAGACTCAAAATGGATTAAAGTCAGGGCACCCTGATATTCTAATGATTGCTTTCACCAAGGTGATCCTTCTGCCCAAAGATGTAAGCACAATGCTGAGCACTCAATAGCACTTTAATCAGCAAGCCTGCTAGTGCTATCCTTCATTTTCAAGGAGGAGCTAGGACTTGTGGTCCAGGAAACAGCTGTTTGGGTCTAAGATCTGACTAGCACTAAGCAATCTTGGTGTCTATACAGACTTACAAAATATGCATACAGCCATATCTAGCTCAGAATTTGACCTTCTAAGCAAACTAATAAAGTTAGTGCTATCAGAAATTTCATATCATGACATGAGACATAGCTGCACTTTCAACACAGGCTTTTAAAGTATTGTTATATAGTTCAAGGGATATGACTTTATTTCCATTCGACTTTGTCTCCTATTAAGGATGAAAATATTATAAGTCAAGAAGTCACATCAAATAGTAGAGAAATATTTGAGCTGTCTTTGAAGAGGGCTCTCTTCATTCAAAACCACTTGAATATCTGCAGCTTTGTTACTCCTCCGGGAATAGAGCCCGGATATTTCTGAGCATTGCCCCTGAGTTCCAGGGTGTGCTAGAGAACAGGGAAGGCTGGCTGAGGAACTGCAGCCTCTGAGAGGAATCTGACACAGCCTTGTCTTTAAAGAATATGGTGCATTTTAATGTATGTAGACAACTGCCAGGTCAGTGGCAGACCCACGGAGTTTTGTATTATCTCTCAAAGTAATTCGGTCAGAGAGTTTTCTCTGAGGAACAGACTGCAACTCACTCAAGACCTGTTTGGAATCATTATATGCGAAGACAAAACAAAAAGATTTGGCTATAGCTTACAAGAGAAAATCTGCAAGAGAATGTTGACATTAAAAGAATGCAAGCATTGGAGGAAAAGAAAATTAATGAAAATATGTGTGTATATATATATATCAGACTATAAATCCAAAGGGAGATAGAAAACTCAGCAGTACAATGGAGGCTTTACAAGGAAGGCTTAGTGCTTAACAAGGAGGCATGATCTTTTTGACTGCAGCATATCCTCCATTAGCTTAGAATCATACAACTAAGAATGTATCAGTTAAAAAATAATAGAGAACACTAGCAGCCTTGCATTGACCCAAATGCTTTAATAACAATATCAAAAATTCTCTAAATTTTCCAAGTAGTTACAGTTCATTACAAATTGTGCCTAGGCTATAAATAGTTACTTAAGAGGCTAGAAAAGTTTGCTCTCTTTAATGGTCGTAAGAGCCTGTGCAAAGAGTCTGGCCAACTCCCAGTTTGCATTCTGCAGTTTCGGTGATTGCCATGAGTCGAAGGCAAAAGTAACATTTGATTCATATTGAACAATTTTCACTGTAGAAGACTTGGCCCCCAGTATTTAAGGCAAAGTCTGTGCAGCTGCATGGTAGCTTGGAAGGCCCCTAGGGCACTGCAGCTTTGACTCCATGGGATATTGCCGCAGAACAGATGATGGATCTGAAGCAGGGATGTAGGAAGAAACACATCAAAAATAGATACATCAAAAATTATGAGTCTGGTGCAGTTCTGCAAAGATCTTATTTGTCGGGCAAAATCTGCTTAAGATGCTTCCTCTCGGCTCCTTGGCACACAGTCCCCACCTCCCGCACTGCAGCTCACTCCCTGCACATTCTGGCTTTGAAGAAGTCCAAAAAGCCTCTTCTCTGATGCTAGCAGTGTCAAAAGCATCTCTCTGACAACTCTTGCCCAGCTGTGGTTTTCCTGTGTTTTATGCCATCCTCCCTTAGACTTCCCTTGTCCCCAAATGACCCTTCTTTCCCCCTCCATGCCCTCCCAGTCTGCTTCTTCCTTAGATCTACATCTCTTCTTGCCCTTCACCTCCCTGCTCACTCCTCCTTCTCCAGCACTTAGCCATCTCTCTCTGCTATACATGCTACAAAGGAAGGCAGAGGTATAAAACACAAAGGATCTTCAAAAATGAGTGCTAGTAGAAAACAAAATGCATAGTTATATAATTATTACATGACATCACTATAGGGAAAGTGAAGGCTATTTACTTGCCTTAAGTAGGTATTTCCTTACCGTAATACATTTGCATTTCTTTTAAGTTGAATCATGTCTTAATGTCTTAAGCACATGGATTTCCTGGGCTTGTGAAAGTTGTCTTATGAATAACTACAGCACCCTGGTAATTTCTTTTACCCCCATGTTCCTGTAGTATGCTCTCAACTGCAGCTCTAGTTTAACTGTATGTTTTCATTAGGGAATACCCAGAGCTTCTTGTATTCCAGGATTGAATCCTGTTAAATCATATTAAAAGCAGATTTCATTTGTAATTTCTTTGCTTTGAGAAAAACAGTCAAATAAGGATTCTAGTATAAAAACATGATATTCATCTATCAATCTCAGCTTAACATTCCTGACTTATTTTTTTAATCTCCCAACAAGGTATTCCCCATCCCATCCTAGGTGACAAGAAGCAGTTCCCATGTGAAACATATCATCAGAAACCAGGACAGCTGCACCTTCTCCCTGCATCATTTTTCTCTACAACAAGTTTTTCCAGCTGGGATGCTGCCTGAAGGTCTCCTAGATCCTGTACTCATGAAGGTACTTCCCTTCCAACCTTAAGCGTTCTATGAAGCAGACAATTCAAATGCACTACCACTTGCCAGCTGAACGTAGAGCCCAGTGTTTGCAAGACCCCAGTGCATCCAGGTACAGGACTCACGTGCTCCTGGGGACCAGCAGAGCTTCTCCAGCCGAACAGGCACCAAAGAGGCAGCGCTATCATCACACAAACATCCGATATTTGCCGTTTGACGTCAGCGCTGAAGGTGGCAGGTAGGAGGACAGGGAAAGCACGGAGCCGTGATGCTATCTGGTTGCCAAAGGGAGGGTGCTGGCTCTGCGCAAGGCCAGGAGAAAACTTAGTCTTCCACAGCTCCAGAACCCACTCCCCCCAAATCAGTATGAGCATTTCCACCCACCAAGACATGAAGCCCCTAGAGAACTGATATGCCAATCTTTGATATATACTTTTGGACCTAAACTTTGCAATGGGAATAGCTTTAGGAATTCAACAAGGAAGCTTTAAATGTTTTTAAGGGTGTCTGCCTATAACTAGGCTCTCAATTAAAATTTATCCCATTTAGATATTGTGCCAGTGGAAATGTATATATTTTTTTCCGTAAATTTTGGCTCTCCTAAAAGGGACAGCCTGCTATAACAGGTGCATTGCAGACAGGTGCTGCATAAGGTTCCCTACGTAGCTCTGCCAATGCTTTTCAATCATGATCCACAACACCCCTGTTACTCCAGTGTGGGGCCTCCCCTCCACTGCAATTGCCAAGGTTATGAATTATGCCTTCGTGTATCGATTTGGACAAATGTCCACTACTGACTAGGTCGACACCACTGAACTTGGCTCTCTGGTAACATCCGCCAAATCTGCAAGGCTCAAGCTGAACATTTAACCCACTGCGCAGTCTTTTGCACAGTTTTTCTTTTCGATTCAGTCACACATTATGTACCCTGACTCCCATGTAGAAGATTTGTGGCAACTACATGATGTATGAGGTGCCATTTGTAAAATATTATTTAGTGTAAAACATGATGTTTTTTCTGTTGATTTACAAGTTGGATTTATAAATCTGCACTTTTCACAGTTTGAGTTATATATCTTGCCTCTGATTTATAAAACTTGCCAGTAAATCTTTTAGCAGAAAGTTTTGATTCAGAAATCATTATTTTAAACATTAGATTTAGCTAAAACATTCAACTACTTTATAAGTCATGAAATGGATTTACATACCCCAATCTGGATTTACAAATTCTACCACAGATTTACAAATCATGCTGAAAAATTCCTAAATAAAATGCTTTGATTTATAAATCTTCACTTGCACTTTGGATACAAGTGACTGATTTATTACACTGAAGCTATACAATAATGATTTAGTTTATAAAATCCTACTTTTACTTTAAGTTAAAGTTATGATTTATAAATACTGATTAGGTTTACTGCAATATAAGCCACAAAAAGTAAATTGTTTGGTGCAGGGCTGCCTTACAAACAGCTCCCTGCAAACAAGAACGGCAAGACTCTTCTGAGAGGTCACTGGAAAACTGCTGAACAGAGTTAGCAGCAGGAAAAGGAAAGAATAAAAGTTGAGGTGAAGAAACTCTTGCTTGCTTGCTAATAAACTCAAGACTTTGAGATGAAACATTTTAACTACCCTGCCAAAACCATTTCTTAGTTCAAAAAGCTTTCTCTAACCCCCATCACAACCCTACACTACAAGGAAATAGTCTGAGAACCTACAATAACTCCAGGAGTTATGAGGACTTCTACTGAATGTCATAAGGAGTTCCATTGAACACTGGAGGAAATTTGTTCCTCTCAAGTGAACTTAACGGTTTCCAGCTTTTAGGCTCTGATCAGATGTCATTCATTTGCACTGTTCCAATCCAGGTGTTTCCAATAGTTCAGAATCTAGCAGGAAAATAACAAAGTAAAACAGTGAAGGAGACCTCTGTGAATGTCCCACATTTTGATGTGCACCAAAAAAGACTTACATGCCCAACAGGACATTTAAATATTTTAGGTACTTCAGACACATTTCATCATTAATGCCTGTCAAGGACTCAGAAGGGACACTGGGTACAGACAGAATTGTCAGATAGTATAAATGTAAAACGTGGTAAAGTAGAGTCTGTTTTTAGTATATGCCACATTTCTAGGAAACTTTTCAGTATTTTATTCAGTATTTAAGAAAAAAAATATAGGTTTAATCCAAAATGCAAAATGCAAGAGTAGTCACTGTCAGAAAGCCACCAGAGAAACTCAGGCATTCCGTCAAACTGTGGGACGTGTCAGAATTCAACCCTTGTAGATGAAGTTCCCTTTCAAAGCCAGTTCATAAATCTTCAAGAAATGCGAGAAGATTGGGGTGACCCATTGATGGAGAGGGATTTTCTATATCCAGGTAGCTCTATTAAAAGGCATCAACAACACTAGCTTTGGGAGAAATCTTCCATGTAACAGAACTGGAAAGGTTCCATAATCCAGAGCTGCTGGAGCACAGGGTTAGAAATCATGATTATTGATTTTATTCTGAGTTCTAACACGAAGCCTTGAATCACCAAGCCCTAAATCCTCCAGAACATCTGCATTCCTAACTTCCTATAGAAGGTAGGCACTTGCATACCTCTGATGGACTAAAGTCAAAGGTGTTTTTCGACTACCTATCTCCTTCTTGCCCATGAGTTTCCACACCTTCACAATGGGTCCAACAACACTCATGTAGCATCAGTGTGCTATCAGTTGTTAAAAAAGAAGGAAATTTTAGAGCATCCTAGGGTAAACACTGATCCTCTACTCTTTAAGCTTTCTCCATCACCTCCTCAGGGAAATATCTAATGTATTTCATCAGGAAATGTAAACATGATACATATGAACTTACATTGTTTGTCAGGCTTGAGTGCTTCCTTTTATTAAAATAGCTTGTGAGAAACTAAGAACAGGAATTGTGTTCTCCTAATGATTGATATACTATTTACAGTATACTTGATTTTTAAAATGTAATGCTCAACAAGTTCTGTTTACCATTTGCAAAATGGCAATAATGATACTTTTAAAGTACTCTAAAATCTATGGATGAAAATGAAATATGAGATGATACTTTATTACAAAATTATTATTAAATTGACAGTTTTCTGAAACTATTGCATTCCATTTTGCTGACAGATTTTCTAGGTAGAATGAATAGTTACACAAGATACAAGTCCTAGAATTTAACAAATAAAGTGAAGAGCTGACTCAAAGCCCAGGAAAGGGAATGAAAATGTTTGAGTCTACCTCAGAAGCTCTGTATGAGGCCTCTCCTTGCTAGTACAGTCAGTATGGACAGTATAGATTCCAGCAGGCTGAAATACAAACACAGAAATGATCATGCCTACATGTATGCATATATGTGTATAAACGCGCACGAACCACATTCACAACTGGCTATTAACCAACTGAATGGCTGTAGATGGTTGTCTGGGGCCATGTCTTAAGTTTTAAGCTGTTCTTCATGAGCTACAGTAGTTTTCAGAGTCACTGATATCCATTCTGACACAGAGCAGAAACAAAACTTGTAACGTTATTAAATGATGAGTTTTGTCTCAGTATGCTGTAGCAGAAATATCTTGGCGGAAAGGGTTTTTGTGACTAAGACATACAAAAATTGCCTAAAATCACCACTTTCATGTGGAGTAGAGATTAGTACTCTGTGATAACACAAAATATTGGAGACTTTTGTCTCATTGTGATAAAGCCAAGTGGACCAGTTGAACACGTGGCTAGGCCGCCCCCGGCCTGTCTGGATTGTTTCTTATCATGTGTTTTCTGGTGTTTCCTCTACTCAGTGTTTAAATCTCCTAAGTGAGAGGGTTTGCACCACTTTATTTCCCCTGAAGACTATTCCGCTGATTAATTAGATCTCACCATTAGGAGCCTTTCTGCCAATACTCAGGCTAAAATTTCCATTTTTAATAACATTTTATTATCATACTCATACCTTCCTCTCCTCCTTCCCTTTCCTTCTTTGTGCTACCCTAAATAATCCTCCTCTGTCCTCCAGGTGCAATTCTCAGTCTGTTAAAGCTGTTTTGCATCCAGGTAGGGATACAAGGCAGTCTAAAATCTAGTTTAAGAGCCGGCAGAGGATTTCCCTGGAAGAGGGAAGTCCTTGGGCCTGAAAGAGGTTTTGTACCAGTTCTACACCAGCCCTACCCCTTGCTGTATTTGTAGTGCAAAGCTGGTGTGGATTGCCAGGGTCTGGTCCATGCCATGCCAGACCACAGAATTAGAAAATTAGGGCTATCTTT
This sequence comes from Tinamus guttatus, assembly GCF_000705375.1. Next base: position 148,383 of record NW_010583743.1, on the reverse strand, counting down.
GCTATCTGCTTCTGATTTCCCCTTCCAGAGGGCAAAGCCGTCTCCATTCCCCCAGGGCATTACCTTACCTTTGTCCCAGCTGCCATTCCTTTCCTTATTTCTTTGGCATGTATCTGATCTCGGTCCCCTTTCTATTATGCTGCTGCCCTTAGTGATATTCATGTCTCCAGTTTAGCATCATCTGTGAATTTCATTAACCGACTGTTTGCTCATCTCTTTCAGATCATTAATGAAGATGCTAGATGACTGGACCCAACACTATTTCCTGCATTACATTAGGAGGAAACTTCCTTACACGTGAAACCTTTTTATTGTTGCACTTTGTACAGTTCCCTAGCTGGGTGTTCAAGCCACATGCAGTGTTTCTATGAAGCCTATGTGAATTAATTTATCAGGTAAGACTATGTGAGTAACAGTATCAGGTGCTCACTAAAACCCAGGGCATACCTAGCATAAGATATTATGGGAATTTTAGTTCTAGGAAGAAATCAAGTTTATCTGTTGAGAAATATTCCATATAAGTCACAATGTTCATAACAGCAATGAAGGGACCAAAGCTGTTTCAGTGACTGCTGTGCTCTTATTAAAATATCTTTTTCTCCGTATTAATGCTGCTTTGTTTATCTGCAGTCAGTGCATTTCCTTGCTTTTGCATTTGCAAAAAGACACTATTTAAAAAAGATGGATTTTTTTCATGGTTGTGTTTTGAGCTAGGAATCTCCCACGCTGCAATCAAGGGTAATGGCAACTACTCACAGGTGTACATATATCACATAAACAAGTGAAACATTGATTGTGAGGGGTGCAATGACAGTCCTCTATCCATAGCATAATCTTCTCAAGAGATATTTAATCAGATGATTATTTACATCTTAAAGACCAAGGAAAGAGAAAATGTTAACATCGAATTATGGGGAGGAATGATAAAGAAGATTCTATGCATGAAGTGCTCATCACACAACTGATGAATGAAGGGTTTGCCTGAATATGCCTTAACACCACTAGTGAAATCTAAGCCCAGATGCTTGCATGGTCTAAATCAGCGGGATCCAGTGACACTAGCAGAGTTATAGCAGATTCAACCCATCAGGAGACGGTATCTGACCTATCCCTGCTACTGTAAGAAAACCTCGTAATTTTTCCTCATCCGAAATCTTTCTACAATTTCCAAGTTAACTTCTATGATATAACACTATAAAGCATGTTACAAAAAACATGGAGAGAATGTTACCTTTAGTAGTTTGATCTTTTGTATAGAAAGCTCTCACAGTTTAAACAAAATTAGGGATGGGAAAAAGACACTGAATTGAAATTTCTTCTACTAATATTCTAATGGAGGAAGGCTTGCAAAAGTCAGTGAGGCTTCTAGTGGTGCATAAAAACACATGGACAGCTTATTGCACAAATTATAATTACATCCTTTACAATAAGCCTGGCTTTTAGCAAGTGCACATTTCCCACTGCAAGAGCCATCTTCTTTTCTTAATAGTGTCATTTAAGGCGTTTGCCATGGGGTACTTAGATTGTAAAGGCAGACTAAGAACTGATGAAAAAGAACAATCTAATGTTGCAGGTGAAATTCTGTCCCTAATTCCAGACATTTCCCTGAAGAATGCAAGGCCTGTAGAGTTCTTTGGTTTGGAAGAACCGCAGCACAGAAAGGAGACCAGGTCACTCTGGTGTTCGCTGGGTTGCTCCAAACACATCCCTCCCACATCACTTCCACCTGATACAGCTTGGGCTCTAGGACTTATGAAAGACCTAAGAGATATTAAATTTACAGACTAAATCTTAGAAGAGACCAGCACTACTTTAAAGCCTAGGAAACTACCAAGTGCTTTAAGACTGACTAATGCACATCAACTCTTGCCCATATTTTATGATTGTTGTTTTTTTCCCCCTTCCCCAACTTGGCAGGAAGTGCCTGTAGGATTCAGAACTCCACTTTCTGCCCCAAAAATACTACAGCTTTGGCTAACTGGATTTTGATCTTCCCCTGCAGCCCATATAGACAAAACTACAGAAGAAACAGCAAGATGCCCATCATTTACTTAGGTTCGCAGCTCCCTGGAGCAGCTGCTTTCTTGATTATCAAGAACTTTTCCACATCCTTACTGTTTATTAGACTTATAAAACAAATGCTGGAGTGGACAATCTGGATGGGATTTACATAAAATCTCAGTCAAATCTGTTGTAATACAGCTTCCTCTTTGATGATTAGATGCAGTGTTATTTTTTGGTTTTCTGAACCCCATTTCTTTACTGTATATCTTAGCAATTATTTGTTAGCAAGTGGATTTCTGTGTATCACTTAAAAAGCACCAGCTGCACCAGTAAAAATATAAGCCCACTCACTGAACTGTCAAACTCCAGGGGCGTAATATTGTTTATATTCACTGGATTCTCAAACACTTCTCAACAGCTACCTCTTGTTCCTGATATCCAATGCAATGTCCAACATAATGCCAATGAAAACACAACAGGGTAGGTGCAAAAGTAGTTGAAAATCATATCTAGGGCATGATTATCAATGGTCCACTATCAAATTGAAAAGGAGGCATCAAATGGGTGTCTGCAGGGGTCTCAGCTAGGTGTTATTCAACACTCTCATTAATGACCTGAATGATGAAATAAAGGACAGGTTTATTAAATCTGCTGAACAAATCAAACCGAAACATGCTGCATGTATGCTAAACTATAGGAAGAGCTAGATAAACTACAAGTATGATCTGAAAATGTTCTGGGGCTATAAAGAATGTTTAATGCCATACTGCAGCATATAAAAGATGCATATACTATAATGTATATTGAATGAAGAAATAAAGTAGTAATTCTCTATATTGGAAAGGCCCAGGTAAGGCCACTTGGCATAATCTTGCTTCAAAGATATGGTCCAAATGGAGGAAATCTAGATAAAATTGTAAGTCTAGAGTCATAGCTTTTGAGAACAGACTGATCAAGCAGCACAATTAAGGCCATGAAGGAAAGGTATATGTTATATATAGTGAACATAGTCACACTAAAGGCTGCAGAAAAAAGAAAGGATTTAAAGCTACCCTAATCCACAATGAATAAAGTAAGAAATAATGGGTTTAAATTACAGGAAGGAAGGGTCGGATTGGATATTAATATATACAGTATGGCAAAAACAGTGAAGCACAGGAAAATATTTCCTGGATACATTGTGCAGTTTCCCCAAATGATGTTTTTAAACAAAAATGAGACAAGCATCTGCCAAGAATGACACAGGAGTGATCTTGTCCCCCAGGACAAGAGCGTGGCCTTGAAGCCTCCTAAGAGCCATTCAACTTCTTGTGGCTAAATTTAAAATCACAACTTAAACATGTTTTCTGAGTGAGGGAGTGCAGGTGTGGGGAGATCAGAAATATGAATTTTTTTTTTTTTGAGATGAAAAACACCCAGATTCCCAGTCCTTATTTCCAATCCTTAAAGAAATGTTAAGATGCCTTACTTTACTTCTGAGGTTTTTTTTTTTTTTTTTTTTTTTTTTGCAAATAGTGTCACATGCTGAAAGACATCTCTGCTCGCAAGCTATTCCAGCACCACCTCACTTCACTTGTTACTCAAATTGTTTTATTTCTTCTATAAATTGGAAAAAGCTGCCACAGGTAGTAAGTCTGAATTGATGGCAGCTCTTTGGCATACTGAGTGGATGGCTAATTGGCTATTACACCTGTGGTGCACAGTAACACATCTTTACCTTATCTTAATGGTCCTTTTTAGATCTCTTAGGATGGGAAACTACAATTTAAAAGTTTATTCATTTCCATACTTGCTGCCAAAGGATTTCTGATAGAAACTTGTCTTCCTTATCTCATATCAAGTTTGTGGGTGAACTTTAAACTTTGACTGCTAGGCTTTCCTGTACCATCAACCTTAATTTTAGACTGGGCTGCTGCTAACTTTTCCTCGCCATTTATGAAAATGATACAAGGCTATACTTTTTCCAATAATAATACAACCATGTTTTATTCCATCCTGTGGAACCTCTCCTATACACCATGTCTTGTAGGAGTGGGAGATTAATTCCCTCACACAGTAAAAAGTTCTCTGGTAATTTTTTACACTTAGTTCAACTAAAATCTGAAGTCTCCATGCAGTAAACTTCTTCATTTGATTCTCAGACTTCAGGGCACAGAGGCAATTTGATTCTCAACATCCAGTCCAGAGGATTGATCCTTAAAGGCAAGGAATGATGGTTTAATCACACCAAAGGATACAGCAATTAGAACTCAAACTAAATCTGGACTTGCAGGAAATGCTGGTGGAGAAATTTGTGAGTTGTCTGTCCTCCATCTAGCATCTCTCATCGTTATGAGCTGTAACGAGACCAAAAGGCTGTGACAATGATAATGCAATGTTGATAATACTGTGCCGTTATGCAGTTCTTTCATTTAGAGGCATTCAAAAACAGTTATTAGCTTGCATAGGAATCTTTTTAAGCACTGAAATGAAACTCTAGTTACACTGAAAAGCAGCAGTAAGGCTCTGCATAGAAACAGCCTTCACCACTGCAGAGCATTTGAGGGCAGGAAATGAAGTTTACCAGAGTCTTATGTCAAGACAGTGGAAGAAAAGAGGGGTTAGACTGAAAATGGAGGCACTCTATAGCTGAAACCAGAAATTCTCCTCTTGGTCCTGCTTTTTTATTTAAACACAAAGAGAGACATTAAGTCTTTCCTCCTCCAGTCTAGGTGTTTCAAAACTTTAGGAAATCTCTTTGGGGCTGTGAGAAAATAGATTTCCTTTGCTGACCTGCAGATGGATGAGGGAGAGCCAAGGCACAGAAGTCTCTGAAGAGGAGATCCAAACTCAGCTCACTTGGCAGCCACACTTTTTTTCTGGCTACTGCCTTCATTTTTAGGTTATACAGGCTTACAGAGAAAGCCCTTACCACAGTCTGAATCACTTTTTCCAGTGAAGATCCTGGAAGGGATCTGTCTCTCTTATCTACTAAGATGTTAAAAATGTAAAAATAAAATCTATTTTTATCATTAACTTCGAGGAATAACCACTGTCAGCAGAAGGATGACTTGGCTCAGAGGGATCAGCCTGAACCGTAGCAACACTGCCTAGCCTGGGACTCCCAGTCTTTCTCCCAATTAGCTTAAAAAAAATATTGCTAGGGCAAGAACTAGTGGCCCTAAGTTACTGCAGGCATAAAACAGAGAGCAGAACAAGCCCGCATGAACATGCATGGGAAAACCTGATCTGAACTGTCATTACTGAGCAATCCCCCCCTTCCCTGCAAGACGGATAAAGTCCAGCTGTAGCTGTGAAGATGACATTTTTTTTGGAGATGAGCCAAGCCGGGGGAGGATGATGTGTCCCACCACCAGCGCCATGACGTTCGAGTTACTGCCCGCTACGAAGCAAAGAATTCATCATCTGTCAGTGACCTCCAAAATGAGTCAAAGTTCTCATTGCTCAGAAAGGAAACTCATCCCAAAAGTGAAACATCTGTTAGGAGAACAAGCTGCAGTTTATAGTGTTTGCTGTATGCAGCAACATGCCTGTGATCTCAGACCATGTTTGCTGTAACACACCAACTCGCCGCCTCTCTTTACTACAGTCTTCTGCAGCCTGGAGTCACCTTCACTGCAGCAAGTATTAATTCCTGTCAGTAGTGTTTCAAATGTTTGCATAGACAGAATCGTCAAGGCACGTGCGAGCAGACGGGGTGGGACGGAGCGGCTCCTCGCTCGAGTCCTGCACCCAGCAGCCACCGAGTCCCTCCTTACCCACAGAGTGGAGTATAAAGTCACAGTAGTATTCAAAAGGTTAAAGCAGAGTGAACTGTTAATTTTAATGCTTTCTCTAAGCTTCAGTTTTAATAAGCGAAAATGATGTTCTTATTTGCAGTAAAGTGGTGTTATAAAATTCTGTCTGTCAAGCTCATTTTAAAACCATGGAAATAAATGATCTGACAAAATCAGGCTATTAGACAAGTGAAGAAGAGTGATTTCCATAAAAGTAGAGGAGCTGTTCCTTAATTTCACACTTGGTAGTCTTTTGGGTCGACTAAATTTTTAAATAAGTGATAAAATTATATTAGCGCAATTGCATTTTTATAGATTTTTTTGGTCATTGTACTCTTTTTCAATTCCTTTATTTTAACTCAAACCATTCTGCTGAAAGGTTACCTCTCAACTTATGTTACCTCATGACAGTTTCTGCTCGCACAACAGAACTATAGTTTCACAAATCCTCCATAAAGTACCCAAAATGACCACAGTGACCCAGAGTAGTCTAAAGTGGAAAGATCATCTTCTTGCAGTCATGTATTGCAGAAATGTGGGCCCTGACAGTGCTCCTGACCACGTGCGGAAACACACGCGGAGAAGTACCTTGCAGGCAGTTTGGTTTCATCTAAGAACATCTCCCGTTGGAGCAGATGACAGTTTCCACCATCTACACTATGTATGTAAAAGCCAAACAAACAAGATGTTCTTTAGTCTCTAAATAGGTATGAGAAGGATTTCATTTGTATAAAGAAAGCCCACCTGTTGGTGATACCTGCTCAATGGAGACCAGACAGGTCCCTTTCTCTAGATGACACTGACACCACACAAGACAGCTTGATGTGGGGAGACATCACTAACATGTCCTGGACACTGCCTCCTCACCACGGAGGTGTCACCCCTGCAGACCTGGGAGCATTTCTGCTGCCAGGTTTCCTTGCCCAGCAAGTGGGAGAGGAGCAAGGCTGAGGCTCCTCCATACCCAAACCCATCTTCCCATTCTGGGTGCAAAGCTGCGGCATGTCGCAGGCTGGAGACACTTCCTAACACCACAACCACCGCCACAGATGGGTTTTTCCACCTCTGGAAATTTATGACAAGCTTTTTTCTGACAAATCAAATCACACGTTTAAAGACTAAAGCTAATTCTCCTCCTCCCAGATTTAAATAATGTTCTCATAATCATGTTGTAGTAGGGAGGTCAGTACAGAGGAATTTTGACCTTTTATGAGGTCAATGACTCTTCAGCTCATCTTGCTCTCGGTTTCATTTGTTTGTTGAGAGAAGAGATCTAATACATTGATACACAGGTTGTGACATGCTGTTTGAACATTAGCTTACTATAATTGGTCACGTCATCACGCATCATATTAACAATATACACAGAAGTGCCCTGAAACAATTGTCTTATAGATCCATCACATATCATAAAGAAGCTTCTGGGACTGTTATCTAGCAGCATCCAATTGTGATGCACATTCTACTTGAGTTCTGAATCTAAACATCACTGTCATCTTAATAGTAAGCGATAGATTAATAACTTCCTGCTGGCTTGCAAAACATACATGCATGTAAAAGATGGCAATACAAATTTATTGCCACTGAGCATGCTCAAAATAGAAAGCCTGTGGTAAAGGAAAAACTTCTTTTTTTTTCCTCTCTCAAATAAACAGCTCTAAATGCTCCCAAGTATGGCAATTCCTTACCCCAGTAAGGCAGCTAGTTGTACTGCAATAAGTTGTTTTGAAAAATAGAAGAAAAAGAATGTCTTCATGTAAGAGTTGAAGGAGACACGCATGACCTTGAAAAGCAAAATGAAAAAATACACCGGTATCATGGATTTATACAGCATTAATCATATTTGTGTAAAAAATGCTTCCGATGTTTTTATATCTTTTTCCCCTCCACGCTTTCATATATTTTAAGAGAAATGCAAAAACCAGTTATTTCCGCACAGTAACCTAGCTATATTTGAGCTGAACTTCAGTGCAGTTAGAATGCCCCACTCCTCTACACAGTTTTGAGAATTCCAGCTAATAATTTTCCCTTTTCTCTCCCCATGTTTTTACAGCTAGTTTTCAGTGACAAATACAAGTGATTCAACTCCTGATTCAGGAGTCCAAACTCCGAGCAATTCCTTTATTAAGAGGTGCAAAGGCAGGTACTACAGTTACAGATCACCCTATTTACTTGTGTAGCCCCGGAACATCGTCTCACTCAGCGAGGAAATATTGTTATTCCTCCTTACACCCCAGACAAGCCACTGCCATGCAAATGCCCCAGGGCACGTGGCTTGTCCTCCCCGTCCCCACCACGTTGCCCTGCAGCTCCTGCTACATCCCTGCGGTTCATGGGTGCTGCAGCACCCACGGTGTCATTGCCGAGTGGCCTGAGCTTGCCAATGCATTCTAGTGGGAAATAACCTTGATTACATCAAAAAAGGGGTGAATCTGGATCACTTTTAGCTGCTGGAGCATGGTTAACAGCCACGCCACCATAGGCTAAGAGGACGTTGTCTGCTCGCTTTGCAGGTGTCGTGATCTGCTGTATGAATCTTGTCTATTGGGAGATTTTTAACAAACGGGACCAAGCCCTGTCAAATTCCCCAGCCATATCCCATGAACACGGAGCAGTGCAGCTGTTAATAAGGGTATTCATCATGAGACAGCCTATTTTTGGCATTGTATATGACAGTCTCAGTAACTTACAATTGTCCCTTGAATGTGAACTTATCATTTAATTACACTAGGAGAGACTGCTCTCCCATATCACCCTGCAAGTTAGTTAACCACACAGCAATTCTCCAGCTAATCCAAGTGTGATTGGATCAGTCTAAGGTGTGCAACATATCTTTCAATTCCTGGGAACCCCCTATGGAGTAGTCTGTTTATTTCCACCTTTGTTTTTTCTTGAATTTAAACATGCACTGTCAAATGCTCCAAGATTTTGAACAGATTAATAAGCTGCCTAAACAAACAGGCTTTTCAACTCATCATATAATACTCAATGTTAAACCGAGTGGACATACAGCATTCTCAGAAAATGCATCAATAAAACCTTTGTAAGAAAAACAGATCAGTCATTGACAAAGGCTTTGCTTATCCATACATAATTATTGTATTTTAGTAAACAACAGGTGTCAGTGGAAAAAATTACTCATTTGATAGAACTAAAGATGTATAAAAAATACACACATTTTGCAAAAAATTTGGGTACAAAGGACATTTTATAGATAGGAAATATACACATGTTTAACATACGCCTCTTAAAACATAATTGCTTGAGATATCTTAGCATCCTCCATGTTTAACTAGATGCAATGTTCTGTTCCTATGTTGTGTTTTGTGAAATGCTGACAGACAGCCACAGTGTTTCACACAGATATAGTTCAGATTCATGGTAATATGAAAATTCTCTATCCTGAAGGACATGGTCAAACTGAAATGACACCCAACTTTCACAGTATATCCTACGTTATTATTATTGCTCTTATATAGAATCACTCACAAAAATAAGCACTGCTGTCTCCAAGAGGCTCTCAATCTTCTAAGGAGAAGAGGAGAAAAACAAAATTAGTGTGTGCTCTGTGTTCACCTATGTGGCTGCTTACCTGCTGGAAAAAACCCACCGCCAAAGCCTTAAGCATCGACAGGAGCAGGTGCCCTGCTCACCTGTGAGTTTGGTCTGCACCAATAAAAGTCAGTATGTATTGCCCATGCAATACATATTACATTTCCTTAGAGAGGCATGAAAATGCCAGATACATTTAAACAAGTGAATGTCTGGCCCCTAATAAAACCCACATAATTTAATACTAATGAGTCTACCAATTATGACCCAGTCCCTGAACTTCCTTTCTGGGAAAAAGTCATTGGGAAGGTAGCTCAATGCCAACTCTAGCAATTACATTACTGCTCCAATACAGAGAGCCTCAGCATCACTTCTGGTCACGACATTAACTGATCAGGGTGTGGAGAGGAAGGGATAATGTGTGATTGCCTCCGTGCAACCATGAACAGAATCCAGACAAGCTTGCTGATGCTTAGGCTGATCAACTGCTCTCACATCTTAATCATAATCTACTGCTGGCTTTAATGGCAACAGAAGGAGAGAAAAAAAAGTGGTGGACTGTTTTGTTACAAGAAACTCATGCTAAATAATAGTGCAACTGCTTGTTGCTCTTGCTGTGCAAGATGCCCCTGAGACAACAAATCCCACGTCCAGAGTACCTTTCAGTAGCTAAAGGAATCCTCCATAAAATACATATATAGTAAGACTGCAATATCTAAGATCCATATGGTCTTCAATCATCAACTTGCTTCTCACTGAACCTGGATGCAGGTTTCTTTTTTTCCCCCTCTGCCCTTGGTAAATTAGGTAGAGACAAAAGCTCCTCTGTCAATCAAGAGAGCACCCTGAGAAGCAACTGGAAACACATCGCCAAATTTACAGGACAGTTTGGGGTGACATCCCCTCCTAGAGCTTCCATTCTGCTGTTGGCCTTGAGGTTGCCAGCTGAGGTCTCATCCTCCCTCATTCATTAGAAGATTTTGTCCATTCAGCATCTATCCCAAGTTGAATTAAGTGCTTAACATATGTGTAATTAATAGGCTCAGCTATGATAATAAACTCAATTTTGAGCTGACTGTTGAACAACACGGAAGCTTTGGCTCACAGAGAATGAACCCATCTGCCCTCTACCCTTAGACTTGCACAGTGTAGTTTTCAGCACACGTGTGATTAAAACGCTGTCCCTCTGCGTGTCCCCAGCCACATCTGCAGCAGCCCGCTTCCAGCACGGACTCCTCCTGCATGGAAGTCCTGCAGGGCCCTCCAGCCAGGAAGCCTGGATCCTGGTAGTATACCTTTAATTCATGGTGTACCTTTAATTTCTGTGACATGCTGAGATAATACAGTGAGGAGTTCTTTAGAAATGCTATAAATAGCTTAAATAAATAGATATTCTCTGTGGTGGGTCCTGAGCTCCGGAACTGACTCTTGCCAGAAATCCATCAGAGCCTGAATCTGGCAAGCGCTTGTCGGAGATGCGAGACATCTTTCCACATTCCAGCTCGCTAAATGCAAGTGCCTGGCTAGCCCTGTGAAGGAAAAATAATGCCTAAAACACAAGGGGTCACTCCCTGTGCCAGCCTGAAAGTTGCCTGCCATTAGTTCAGAGTGTCCTAGCTCTTGGAAAGGGCACATAGTTACTACAGTGCCTTAGAAATACATATAATAATTAAAGCTAATTTCTACAAGAAACACTGTGATCCTTGGAGACAAAAGGCGCCCCGTGGATGCACGATATTATCTTTACTATAACAAACAACGTGGGCTGTACAATTGGTGCCAAACGTGTTAGTCCTCACCACATCCTCTGATGAGCTACAACGGCAGCTTTATAAGAGCTTGTGCCGGAAAGGTGCGTGGCCCATCGCCCAGCAAAACTGCAGCCTCAAAAGCACTTCAGGGCATCAAGTGCCTGCTATTCCCAGCCGCTGAAGTCAAATAACTGTCAAAACTTTGTCTAAACTAACCAATGCCTACGGTTTTAAGGTATTTAATTACATGATAAGTAAATTATAGAAACAGAGAGAATAAGTGGAAATGCCTCGCATTCAGAGTCAGACATTTTGTTCAAACTCTGGCATCCGTAGCTCACTTAGCAAAGAATCAAGATGAAGGCAAAATTAGTGATGTTACATTATTCCTTTTTATAGCAGTTGCCTTAAAAGTCCGCACTTGCCAGCCCATTAATGGGTTGTCACTCAGTAATATCACCCATTTCACCCATTAAGAAAATACTTCTATATGCATTTTTGAATGGCAAAAAGCACAGACATTCACTGCTTTAAAGTCTGACTACCTCCCCTGCATCTCCTGGCAAGGCATTAACACTGATAGTTCAGTGTGGCTATGTCTATATTACTTATTGTGTGAAGCATATATTTATTATTTTTTAGTCACATAGTAAGTTTATTTGTTTTTTAAAAAAAGGCAGAGTTTACCTTGTTGGTTGTTACAATTCTCTCACCCCTTGTCTTTCCAACCATGCTACAAGTCTGTCAAGAAAAGCTCCAAAATAAATTTAACATTGTAATTATTACAAATAAGTCACACTGGCATTTGTGTAGGAAGACACCCCCCTCCCCTCCCTGCATGCTTCTACCACGGTGGCAAACTTATTTCAAAAATTCTGATGAAACGCTTTGTAAATTTTGTTATTCTGTGATGATAATAAATCATTATAGCCTTAAACACTTCTCTAGCTTGGAGCCTCAGTCACAAATTATCTTGTCATTCTGACCAAAACATTCTCCAAAAAAGCTTGACAAGTGCTAAAACCCAGAACATGAAACCATGTGTTGTTGTGAAAGCAAGATTCAGAAATGTCAATTAATTAGATTAAGAGGCTACTTTTAGCTTTACTTGTGTTGCCAAATAACCCTTAAAATATGCATAGCAGTGGAAGTCTACCTCAGCAATACAGTACTTCTGTGCAGAATAAAGACAATGGATCTGGCTAATAGAGGGAATTATTGTATCTGTCATTCAGCTAAGGAGAATGATCTAGAAGCAAATGTCTTGCTTCCCTTTCCACTGTATGGATTCACAAGCAAGATAAATTCTGCCATTTATGAGTTTAGGCGCAATTTTTTTTTTCCTGAAATCTGATTCAGATTGGAAAATAAAAGTCAAATCACTATTATACATCTCCATAAGTAAAATGGATTTCTAACATCACTCTCTGTGTAGCTGTCTTCCCCCCCTCCATAAACAACCATCCTTTATTTCCATTTTTGAAGTTCACTTTAGAAAAAAAAATGTGGTGCAATTAAATACATTTTTATTCAACTTTCTCTCATAGCTACCCCTAAAATTTTTATCTTTAAATAATCCATATCCTCAATTTTATTTACACCATAAAGTGTTCCTATATTTTAATGGTATGTTTGCTTTAAAAGGGGTTGTTGGCTTTAATAGCTCAGTTATTATCTTTGTAAACTAACATTCTACATTCCTCCTAACTAAATCCTACCAAATCGCCTGCGCTTGCATTTGGAACATACATTCCACCACTGAAAGTAAAATTTAAGCCTAACAAGTGTTCTGCTCAAATTAATATACATAAAATGAATAGCTAAACATAGATCAATTCTGATGGATTTAACAGCAGGTTTGTTAGTGGCAGGAGGGTCATGATATGTAATACACCCAAGAGAATGGAACTAAATAAATTTAATTTCCTGTATCCACTATTATTTTGTGCTACAATTTGTAATACTAGAATATGGTACTTCTTAATTTTTAACTGTTCACATTTTTATGAAAGATATCACAGAATGTATGAAGATATATCACTAGTGATAGGGAACAGCATCAAAGTAAGCATTAGTAGACACATATGTGCTTAAGTGGGTGAGTGAACTGGAAGGGGCACAGTAGTAGCAGGTCTCCAGCTGAAGCAAGGCTGGAAATCTCAGGTTCTGTCCCAGAACTCCATGGATTTACCACCGAAGAGAACCTGGGCTGAAACTCAGGAAAGAGATTTTACAATTGGATAGCATCTCATTTCATTGAAATATATTAAATACATTTCCTCATCTTTACCCTCCATCCTGTCCTTTCAAAGGACCTCATCTCTGAAAGATCTTTTATTTTCCATAGGGTGCTCAAGGGGCACACCTAAAGACTCAAAACTACAATATACAGGATCAGATACGGCATACAGTCACATCAGCCCAGGGACATTTTGCAAGCAGTGGTTTCGGCAATTAATCCCATTCTTCCTCAGGCAAAGCTTGCTGGGCTCTGCCAATTTCCCTGTGGCCTGCACCTTTGTCCACTTCAGTGACCATCCACCTCCTCAGTACTTCCATGAAGGATTTTGGACCCCAGGTTGAGCCTAAGGGCCAAGTGTATTAATGGGTACCATGCTGGTCTCGGCACAGGAACACAGATTAAATATTTGTGAGGGTTTCTTCTTCTCATAAACAAAGGGCCTGAACAGTCCTCCTAAGTCTGCGAAGGGCGCGTGTCGTGTATCTGTAACGCGTCCTGCTGTGGCTGAACTTCACAACCAGCAGAGGCAGCGGCCCAGGCAGGAGGCCGGGGCCCAGCTCAGGTGCAAGGCACCGGCGCTCCGGAGACCCTGGGATATCTTGGGTGGTCTTCGGCAGCCATGTTCTGGCATTTACACTTGCTCTCATTGCACCTGCTGGGAGCAGCTCTACAGAAGTGCGAGTCCTGGCTGAAAACAGAGCAGCGAGGACTAAACGAATGAAAAACCTGTTAACAGGGCCCAAATGCTAACATACTGTATTTATCTCAAACCTATTAACATTCCTATGAGTCTCTGAAACACTTTGCTACTGATACATGGGAGAGCACAGCTGTAAGGCTTCCCTGAGAGGTAACTAGAGCTCTAGCTGTACGCAGGACACGCTGCACGCCATATTCCAGGGTTAAACAGCATTCTTATCTGCACATATGTGTATTACTAGTGTAAATGAGGGAGCTCATTTGACAAATCTGGTATATACTGAAATGCTGTTAAAGAATGTACTGTTAGTGAAAAATAACTAAAAAGGGTCCCTTTTTCCAGTTGCAAATTATTTACTTCGCTCTATGATTCACGCAGAAAACTTAAAAGGCTCCACCAACAAGAAAAGGAAGAATGTGTAAAGTACCCACATTTGAGTGCCACAAAACTGCAACCTCCATGAGCACAGGCCATAGAAGCCTTAGGCCATGCCTCTTTCCCACCAAAAGACAGAAAAAAGCACTATTTCTGCTTTTGCAGCATGTGCAAAGCCTGATGAACTGAACTGCTAACAGAAATGACACGAAAGCTGCATCGATATAGTTAGAATGAAAACAACTGGTGTTGCCTGCTCGTATACAGTGGGAAAGTGAGCACGATTTCACCCAAACCACCAGACCTCTCTGTAGCAGCCATATCAAGCCAAGATCTTTATGAAATGGCACGTTACAAGAGTCCTCCAAGCAGAGTGGCCTCTCTGCAGCGCAACCAAGCTGGTCGAGGACATCCCTGATGGGTCTTCAAAAGGTCCAGCAGCTGCACTTGTCTTCCAGAGCCAATTCAGTCCCTAACCCAGCATGAGAGGCGTCTTCCCTCAGTACCCTCATCTAAACAGTCCCTGCTCCAGGACAAACACATTAACTTCCGTCCTGCCCTCCGCAAATATGTAGAGCATTTGATCACAGCGCACTTTATCATAACTTTTTTTTTTTTTTTTTAAACATAGCTCAACACTGTTATCATGTCCCTACGCAGCCTTTACTTCTCCAGACTAAACAAATCCGATTCTTTTAACTTTTCCTCATAGGTCATGTTTGCAAAACCTCTAATCATTCTTGTTGATCTCCTCTGGACTCTCTCCAATTT
>NW_010583743.1:107925-133170 GCF_000705375.1 Tinamus guttatus | reverse complement strand
TTCAGAGGACTGTTTTCTGCTGAAGTCACCTGCCACCCTGACCTTTAGCTCAGCAATGAGAAATACCGTAGGAGCTTCCTTAAAGAAAATGGTATTACATATATACTGTCATGTAGGCTTAGTGTCGTGCCACCTGCTTGCCACATCAACAGACTGTTTTGCCTTAACAGCAACAAAGCAACAACAAACAACAACAAAAAAGCTTTTTCTTCTTCTGTGAGCTGTTCTGTAGACAATATCTTAAAAATACAAGAAGGCATGTCTGAGCTGTTTTAAGATTCTATTAAAAAAAAAAAAAAAACATATTTTTCTCTCCACATCGCAGAAAAGCAAAGCAGTTTTAAGAAAACAGAGCAGACCAACAGAAAACTGTGAAAAGCTGTGTGTTCACTGTTAAAGACACGCTAGCCAAAGTTACAGGGGAGGGAGTAAAATAGTCTATAATTAGAAAACAGAGAGAATCCTGCATCAAACCCTTATCTCGGGCTGAACGTTAAAACAAGAGTAAGAGCTTTTAGACAGGCCCGGGAGTCAAAAGTGCTAGGAGAAGCAGCTCACATAAACTCTGCTTTCTGCTTAGGATGCTGCAAAGTCCAGCAACTCCTCCAACACATCTCACCTGCCATCAGGTCTCCTGAGGACATCCAGGGGCTGCTGATGCTCCAACTACGGAGGGAACAGAGCTGAAGGCAGGACACAGAACAGCACACCTCAAAACTTCTTCCAGCATCAGAGAAGAGCAAAAGGAAGGAGATTTCAGCTGCTCTGGTTTTAGGCTGTTCTCTAGCTGCAGGAAAGAGCTTGCAGCTGGGGACACTGAGCAAATGGCTAGTACCTCCCCATGGGCTATTAGCCAAGGGGGTAGCACAGGTGCTTCAGCTGCTCTCCTGAGTATTTCATCTCGGGGACTTGGTTGTGTTTCTGTGTATCTGATCGGCTTCCAAAAACACCTGCTTGGCCAACAGATCCACTCTGCTATTTGTACAGGAGCCCGACCCTGTAAAGCAGAGGGGACAGGTAGTTCAGAGACCCCTGTGATTGGTATTGGGGTCTCTAAAGGGCTGGTGTTTATCACCTCTCATGTAATAACCTCTTAGAGAAGTCTGGAGTGGTGTGCAAGGAAGGTAGCCAATGGCATGTAACAAAATCTCGGAGGAGGCCCTCTAGAAAGCCTCTCGAGGAGGTATGAGTGGGTGCTCTGCTCTTCTTCAACAGCTAATTTATACTTTAACATTAAATGCTCAAACACATGCCCTG
The DNA here is from genome assembly GCF_000705375.1 of Tinamus guttatus. The sequence goes on along the minus strand of NW_010583743.1, from coordinate 131,913 downwards.
AATTTTATTGTATTTTTTCTTTAATCTAATAGTTTCTTGCTGCAGACTTGCACATATTTTGTTAGTACCTGCTTCCTTCCCTCTTTTTATTTTTGGATGTTCTCACCCCCTGCCCAGATTCTGTGTTTAAATTAGGAGGTGTACATAAGCCACTCACATTTTTGGTGGTCAATAGTCTGTCTGGGGTATGACGGTTATATTAAAACACTCATCACATAAAAAAAGAAATATATGGCATTTTCAGAAACTGGGGAAACAAAGGGGAAGAAAAGGGTCACATACTTGATTCTGTTTTGGGGGTGAGTCTCCTGGGGGTAATGCAGGGATGTATTTCGGAGGGAGCTGCAGAATCTAACATGCTTGGATATCATGGGGGATATGAAATCCACATAAGTTACAGCTGCCCTTAGGTGCTTTCTTTTGAGTGGCCAGTGCCACAGTCGTTCAGCAGAGCACATTGATCTCGCTGACTTTGGCAGAATTATAGAGGGTCTGTTTGCATGGACCATTGCTGAACAATTTATCTGATGTATTAATCATCTCTTAGATACTAGTATCTGGACTGTAGATATTTCTTGTAATCCAGTTTCCCTCCAGTGGTCCGTATTTTTCGTCATTGCTGTTTTTTCACATAAAATTATGAAATCGCAAATTATTTAATGTTTATGATGCTGGTGTCAGTTTTGGAGCCCTGTGAAGTATAGGATAGCATGCAGGTCTAGTTTTCAAAGTATTTCCCCGTCCTGACAGCAGCCGTGTTTTGGGAATTGATTTGTCTTCATGGTGGCAAGTAGAAATCAAGACCATATTTTGATTTCGTCTTCCATATGCACATATAAGAGGAAGAAAGGAAATATTTCATTAGCGATTGGAAGAATTAGTGTAATATATAGGGTTGAAGTGGCTATTTTTCCCACTTCTAGGAAAGAGTTCCCATCGGAAGACCGGGCCCATGCCCGCAATCGTGCCCAAGGTAGGGAGGGTAGGTAGTGCTGTGGCTGCTGTCCTGGCAGCCGTGCAGGCTGCACTCCCGGTCTGCAATGGAAAATGGAAATGGAGAAGGGGGCTCCCTCCATCCTGCCCAGCGCTTTTCTCATCCCAATACGTGGGGAGCACCAAAATACCTTTTGCAGAACCGGTCCCTCTGCTGTGCCCTTCTTCCCTGCTCCATGACATTGTGTACTCACATTCCCGGCACACTAACTGGGAATTAATGTGGAAAACTCCATGAGCAGTCCTGGCCATGGAGCCTCTGCTATCCAGGGTTAATCTTCCCAGGTTCTTCCTGCTGGACCTGGGCAAGGCAGCCTTAGAGACAGAGATGCACACTTCAACCCCTGCTCAAGCCACTTCTTGTCTCCCCATTACTGGGGCACCCCAATAATGACTTCTAAAAAGCAGTGTTTTAACTGCAGTAATTTCTAGAGAGACTTTAGCGAGGGGGAGCCCCTTCTCCCGACTCCCCAAACCATAAGCCTACGATGAATTCATGTTTTATTGCAAGCCAGAGTTTGCACAGAATTTTTTAAGGCATTCAGAGGTACAAAAAGCAGCAATCTTAGCCTGAAACAATTGCACTGAACTAAAGCACTACTCTTCTTTCCTAGATCTACTTTTAAGATCCCTGTCAAAACAGCCCTTCAAATACATTTGATTGGGTTGGGGCTCATCACGCTGTCACCAACTCACTTTTCATTAGGCTGTTGCTCTCTGTTAGCCTAGCCAAGCAGAAGAACTCAAACACATGCACAAATTAAATCGACATCCAAACTCCACCAATATACAAAGCAATTTAAATGATATTCATTAGAGCGATGACAAGTCCTGATGAGGCTTTCAGGAGCGGAGTCCTTCAGCTTCTGCCGACTCGGTTTCATGGGCACTGAGGCGTAACTGCAGTGACTGTACCTCCAGTTTAGGGGAAAAAAAGCCGAGAATATGACTGTGCTTCCTGACACACCTACCTCATTCTCCCTCTCTGCACAGGTTTCAATCTCAGCGCTGTCTGTGGGCTTTTCTTACCCTTCCTTCCAGGCTTTGTATCGCAGGCGCGCTTTAACAAAGCCGCTTCCTTTCCCCACCTCCTGCAAACGCACCAATTAAAAAGAATTCCATTTTCAAGTAATTTCATTTCACTTGGCTAGAAAGGTCACTAACTCACAATTATGATGGCTATAAACATGTCCCCAGCTTCCTACTATGCAAAAATGAACGTGATATGTTGAAGCGTAATAAAGAAGTATTTTTCATTGTTAATTTATATGAAAGTTGAAGTGTTACCTTTTTACCATATATAATCTAATTCTAAAAAAAGAAAAAAAAAAAAGAAAAAAGGAAAAAAAGGAAAAAAAGAAAAAAAAGACATTCTCTTCTCCCCAGGGAACAGAATGGGGCTGACAGGTCTAATATGGGCTTTTCTCCAGTGCCAAATCATTTGAAATTCATTTCCCTTGCGACCAAAGCCCTTAATTCAGGCATCAAAAGGCAAGAAATCAGAAAATTAGCCCACTATTTAGTTACCAAGGCGCAGTTTAAACGTCTCAGTGCGGAAGCGCCCATCCTCACCTCCTGCGTGGGCAGGGAGAAGTGCCCGGGCGCTTCTGCCCGGCCCCGGCCGCGCGTCCCGCCGCTGCCCTCGCGCCGCCATCCAGCCACGCGGGGCCCCGACCTGGATTGCCGTTTTTTTTCTCTCTTTACTCCTTTTTGCTTGCTCTATGACAATCTTTTTAAATTTCATCTAAAGGGGAAAGCGTTTCAAACTACGGTATACAGCAACGTCTTGATACTCAGCATTATCATGTTTTGGCATAACTGGCTCTGGGTGTGATTTCCAATTTTGCTTTTTAAACACTCCTACAATGAAAGACAGTCACTTTTGCATATAGCTTAGAATGACTTGTTGTTACTATTTTCCTATTACTCAAGCGGATGTATTGACTTGATGAGTAGCCTGGACATATCCATCAGTCCAACTCAAAAATATCTATCTGATTTTAACCCTCTTAAAAGATTATTTAATGAGAAAGGCATTTCTGGCTATAAATACAGCTAAGTTAAACAAGGAGCAGTTGTTAAAATTAGTATGTCCAGGTAAATATCATAATATACTGCTGAAAAACAAAACCAGAAAAAAAAAAGTAGACTAACACGTAGGCTGTGCAATGAGTATAAAGGTAGAAAGCTTTATGTATAAAAAAATGAATTTATGTAACATCACCACAGAATTTAATCTGTGTATGTACTAGATAATGAGTGCAACATATAAGCTAGGTATTAGTAAAATTTAGTAATCTTTTTCATACTGAACATTTAGTTTAAATTATTGCCCCAAACCAAGGCCTGAAAAAAGATTATAACCTCACTGATTATTCCAGCGCTTTCAGACATGTATAATGATGCGTTAATACATAATTCTGTTCCCTTTCATAAATGACCCTGATTCTTTCTTCCTTCACTGGTAAAAAATTGGCTTCTTATGCAAATACTCTACAGCAAAGGCTGCAGTATCATCGTCGTGACCAGATACAAGATTTTCATTACTATCAGACACTTAATGAAAACTCAGCAGAATTCACTGCCCCTGCACCCTGGCCTCCCGTTCGCGCCTGGGAAGGGCAGTAGGACCGTCCCGTCGTCCCCTCTTGTGCAGCCGCAGCCTGGAGGCCAAATTGCCCTCGAGTCCTAGGGAAGAGAATTTAGCAAGTTTTTTAGCTGAAGATTTTATGTATTTACTGGCAACACCCAAGGGAGTTGCACATTAGCGTTCACACCACCAAAAGAATAACTGGCCGAGTATAAGCACTTATTTCATTCTTGCTTAAAGGGCATTTATAGCAATTTTCTAAAAGTTGAGTAACTCTGAAACTCTTTCCTTGCTGTATAATTTTCCAGTATTTCAGCTCTCTTAAACAGTGTGGGTAACAGAAGAACTAGCAAAGGTCCAACATATTTTTACAATAAAAGGTTGCCCAAACAAAGCAAGCAAAAAAATTGCAATAGTTGATATTATTCTGAGAAATATATAAGGCTGTCTGGAAATATATTTTAAAATACAAAATTTATTAAATTTAGCTTTATTACCAGTCATCTCTGTTCCACTTGTCCTACACAGTTCATTTTCTTTTGCAGCTGAAATAAGAACTTGCAAAAATTAAAGGAAGTTCTTTTCTTCTATACAGGCCAATCTTTTTTCTTAAAATCTCAAATTATACCCTATTTTTTTGCTGTTTTAAAATGCAGAATCCTATCTGTGTCTACCTTAACTATCAAGATACATAGCCATACAAAAGTGCAGTGGATAATTCCCACATTTGTAACTCTAGTCTCCCTTGGTTTGAATTAACAAATTGCATATAGTGCTTACCATGAAAGCAACTGTATCATTAAAACAATATACTTTCAATATTTATACAAAAATAAAATACAATGAAAATTCTGGAAAGATTTAGGTTTCAGAGGCAGTTTCTTACACTAGCTTAAAAATCATATTTCAGTTAATTATATATTTCTTATGAAAATTTAAAAGATACACTCACTGATTATTTATTTATTTATTTATTTATTTGCTAAATGTTGACTCCAGTGAACAGCTCTCTAAGATCTGGCATATTGATTTCTTGTTGTGAAGTGAGCTGTTCAAGCTCCATTTAAGATTTTCATCTTGCATGTAGCCCTGAGCACATCATAGCACCATAAATTAGTTAAATTGCACATTTATCACAAATGTTATTTTAAGATACTGCGTAAATGTGATGGCTGGAAGATATACAGTATGCTGCAACAAGCCACTACTTGGGTGGGGTTAGACCAGGGTCACCTTTATACACCTGTGATTTAAAGCTCTTCCCACCCCATCACAACTTCATTTTTAAACTCTTTTTCTTGAGGCATTTTGTTTTCCCTTTCCCTCGATCTGCATATTTCTAAATAAAATATCAAATGCAAAGCAAAATTGCAGACTCAATTGCACATTTTCACATCCTGCATTTATATCTTCATGTCTAATAGGAAAAAAATTATCCTAACATAGCTAGGTTGGTGATTTGGTTAGCACTAATAGTTACCATGCCAATATACGTATCAGTATATGGATGAAAAGGACATTATTCTAGTTCATTGGTTCTCTAAATTCTTTATAATGTGAAATCACATTGGTATGCCAGTCCTGGAGGTTCTCAAATGCAAGCTGAACTTTATTTTAATAAATTTGGGATATGCAGATCCTGACCAGCCATTCATTTGCAAAGTTTCAGACATATTTAAAAAACGTATTAAAAAGTCATTTGTGGTGCACATTAATACATATGGTTGGTCTCTGCAGTTTTACCAAGGACCTCTTCTCACTCTTCTCACATTTACACCCAGGAACTATTTTATCAGAGGAGCTGTGGTTTCACCACTAGCATTTTAGGATTGCAATTTTAAGTCAGAAGTGCATCCAAAAACTAATTAGGTTGCCAACACATGAAATAATCCACCACTCCTCCTGTATGTGACTATCATTTTTGAAACCCATTTTAAATTGTTACAATTTCCAAAGACAAGAGTTCTCTGCTGTGGAAGTAAAAAATTGGGCTGTGTTGAGACCCTCTTATTTGCAAGAACATGCAGGCAGGGAACAAGGCGAGCTCAGGAAAGACTCCAGCTCGCAGGCACCCTCCGGAAGCAGGTGAGGGATCTACGGAGCAACCACAGCCACCCAGCAAAACTGCTCGCTGCCCTTCATCCCTAGGACTCGAGCCAACGCCACAAACACTGACACACACATAGTCGTAAAATCTGATACGACTGTGAGCAAAAAGGGGAGGAAAAGCCCCAGAACCCTGATTATTAATCCCATTCCTTTGGTTGCTCAGCTTAGCAGGATTCTTTATCAGATCAACACAAGAGTCAGTAATATTTTAGAAGACACAGTATTGGCCTTTGCAGCTGCAGAAGAAAAGAGTGAAAGAAAGAATAAAAGAAAAAAAGAACAAAAAAAAAGATTTAATTATTTGCTTTTTGGAAGACAGTGAATTTTAAAAAGAAACAAAACTATGTACATTTGACATTCAGATGTTAGTTATTACTTGAGACATGATTCTTAAGTGCTGTAATGGTAGTTTTGGTTCTGCGTAACCATTTTAGACTCTGAGTTCACCTGACTGGCAAGACGTTATATACATGCATAGTAATATAGGTGCTTTGTAGACGTAAATGGTTTTCAATGGTTTTGATGGGATGACCTGCCAACACCAACAGAAGTCTGTCATTATCACATAAACGCTCCTGCCCGTTTGCGTGCGTTTGGCACGTGTTCACGCGTCCTCTTGTCCTCTCTGCTCCCTGCGTGCTGTGCAGGAGCAGCGCTGCCCATCGAGGAGTCACTTTGCGAGCACAAAGTTTAGGTTGTCACTCTCAGGTCTCTACTCCTGTCACTGAGCATCCTAGGCAGGAGGGAGGGATCTACTCCGTGATATGTTCAGTACATTCGGGTGGAATACCTGCAAGTGCCGGTGTCTGCCTGGCTCTGAACACACCGTGCAGCAAAACCAGCTCTTGGCTTTGCCACACGTGTTGCTTGCAAACCCCTTCTTTACTTGATGCTTAAAAGGGAGTTACACCATTCATTTATCTTTTCTGGGGGGAAAATTTTGTTAATGCAGCCTTTGAATAAGTGCTACCCTGCTCTTTAAATGCTAAAGTTCACTAAAATTCCAGTGATTTATGTGCAGCTTTTGACTGCCAGCACCTGGCAGATGAAGAAACCTACTCAAGCTTCAGTCATAAACAGATAGCATACAATTTAATTTTAATGTGCTCGTTAGTCGTAGCACATTTCAGACATAATTGTGAACGCAACACAAAATTATAGCAAAAAGACAATTTTAATGCTGCTGTAGAAAAAAAGGTTATATGAAGAGTCATATAATGGTGCTTCATTGTCAACAACAAAACAGGGCACAGAGTGCATTACAGTGTCTGTGCTGTTTACATGCCAATATTTTATACATAGATTCTCATATGGTGTCAGCTGTCAGTTACTTCTGCAAATTAACTGCCAAAAATGGAGACGAACAGAATCACTTAGTGTGCTGGTAACCACGGGTTACCTTTTATATGCCTAAAGATAAAGCTGCAGTATGGAATCTTGGGAGAATAATTAGGCAGAACAAAACAGAAAGTTACCAATTGAAATAAAAAGGCATTCTACAATATGAAATAACAACCAAGAGCGCTTATAAATAAGTAAAAGAGGTTATATCACAGAATGCCTCGTAACTTTTAAGCAAAGTATTACAGTACAAACATTTTAAAGGCTTTATCAATGCTTAGGAAATACAGTACAAGTTTTTCAAATAGATTTAACCCTTTGAGCACTGAGTTTATTTTGAATTTCTCTTTTTATTTTATTTTAATTTTTTTTTTACTAATAAATACCTTTAAAAGTCATGTTGTGCAAAACAGTTATAATGCATGCCAGGAATGCAGTCCGTGGCTTCTGTGTCTTCAGACGGTTTTTAAAAAAAAAGAGAAAACAAATGATAGCAATGCTAATAAATATGCATAATTTAAACATGAACCTCTATTAATATAGATGTACTGTATAGCAAAACAAAACAAAACATACTTTGCTTTAAGAATAATGCTTCTGAATACTTTATAAATGCTATCTGTGGCATCTTTCATATAATTTACAATGCTTGGATGTTAAAAGAAAAAATGTTAGGTCTAAAAAATGAAATATACACTATATATAAGTACAGTTCATACCTGGGGATCATCAGGTACAAAAAAACACTGTTGCTAAAAATGTTGAAGAAAAAGAAAATAGCATTAACCACAATCACATTTTTCATAAGAGATTTTGAAATCTATACAATATATACATCTATGTTTCAATGTGAAAATTATATTTTTAAATTTCAAGGTGTGAGACACCTCTGCATAAATGGAGGTTCATATTAGTAATCAGAACTAAGCTGGTAAGGGTTTTTTTTTTTAAAAAAAAAAAACATATTCATACATTTTTACCAAATTAACGCAAAAGTGCTTCAAAGTACTCAGAGGGCTAAAGATTAGAGGGTGAGAAATACCAGCACACTTAGGTCACATGAAAAAAGTGCACCAGAATTAGTTATAAATGCTTAATTAAACTGTCTGTTAATGCATGCAGCTTGATGCATCAGAGGGATGCACAGCAACTAAATCCAATTTACACAAAGTTCCAAACACTTACCACTGCATTTTAACCTTCATATTTTACCAGTAACAACAGCTGATTATGCACCTCTATTTAAACACTGTACAGTTATACAAAACAGTTCAGGCCAGAGTGACTCTGGAGTTAAAATAAGAACATGTGCCAAGAACTAAACAGTAGCTTTAAGGCGTCTTTGACAGTTTTCCTCAAAGCAAATTACAGTTATTTTAATCAAAAGCAAATGCTACTGCTTCTCTAACTCGGAAACATACAGAAGATGATCCTCTGGTGACTTCCCGTGTGTTTTGCTAAGATGGAGTTTAACAGCATGCTTGCTTGCAAAGGTCCTGTTACAAAGTTTGCACTGATAAGAAGTTCCCATATCTTCCTCCGGAGAAGACGTCACCATTTTTTCCGACGGTGACTTTGCTTGTGCTATCTGATTGTTTATCTGTTCGCTGGACAGTTTAGACAAGTCTCTTAACCTGAAACCCAGATGCGATTCAAGATGACTGATATAGGTTGAAGGAGTTCTGATCTGTGAAGCACAGTCATTACAAAAGAACACTGGATGCCCAGTGTCCAAATTTTTAAGGAACTTAGTTCCCCCCGTCCTTCGGAGCTGGTATTTCACATTGGCTAGCCAGTGGCTAATTGTGGTCATTGAGAGTCCCGTAAACCTGGAAATGTGCATTCTTTCTTGAGGGCTCAAGTCTGACATGATGTATTTTCCCTCTGAAGTCTGCCGTAAACTAGCTGCAAACTGGGCCTGCAATATGAGCAAGTGCTGAGGGTTCCAGTTAGACTGACGTCCCTTCCTCTTCTGAGCTGGCGTACTCTCTTCTGGTTCCTCTATTGTGGTACCATCAATGTCAGATTTCTCAGATATGCTGGAAGGTGTGGAAGATTTTGATGTGTGACTTTCTGTCAGGTTCTTCAGCATATCAGATATATCTGACAAGGCATTCTCGCGTAGCGGCGAGTTTGACATGAATGACACGACTGCAGATGTCTTTGCTGTTGTCACTGTAGATGAAGAAGATGCAGAAGATGTCGATGTGGATGACAAAAGCGCTGAACCCAAAGAGCAGCTTTTGTCACTCTTGCCTTTCGTCAAATCTATGGGTTGGTCATTGTTGACATGATAAAAATAACGGTCTAAGTGGTCTGGTTTTTTGGACTGGAGAGGTGGGGTGGCCACCGCAGCCTTTTCTGCCAAACTGTTGCTCATTTTAAAAAGCATGCTCATGGGATCCAAAGCGGGCAAAGATGGCTTTGCGGCCTTCCCGAGATGAATATTCATGACAGACTGCAGTGCGCTTAATGGATTTACAAATGGCTGCTCGGGAGGGTGATCAGTGATGATAGCTGTGCTGCTACTTAAAGAACTTACAATTGACTTAACAGGCTCTTTCCCGTTTTCCACGGGTTCTACAGTGGGACTCTCCTTGCAGCCATCTCTCTGAGGGCCTGGGCTGTTCTGCTGGCTTTTGAAGCCACCATCAGTGGAGGTGTCCAGCTTCAGGGGTTCGCTGACCTCACTGCTGCACGGCGAGGGTGTCGCACGTTTCATGGGAGAAAGTTTTCCTTCGGGCTCCTTCATTTTCTCTTCCACTTTAGCCACCTTCTCGGTGACTTTCTTTACCAATTCTTCCATGGCGTGAAAGTTTGTTTTGGGCACAGGGGAGGTCTGACTGCTGGGCGGAGACACCAGGGGCTGGTTTTTAGTTGGTGACACTATTTCACTGTTCCCAAACATGGGTTTTAATGGTGTACTCTTCCCAGAAGAACCTAACGACAGCTTCATCATATTAGGGAGCTGATAGGCAGCGTGAATGCTAGGGTAGCCACCCCAGCTTGGTGTGCCATTCTGGGCTTTGTTTATGGCTGATGTGACTGTGTTTTCTAAAGACTTCAATATATCTAGTCCCCCTTTAGGGCTTTCTTCTAGGTCATTTTCAGTCAAGTAATGATATTTTGAGGAGATATCATACTTTTCCTCATCTTCACTTGACTTTTCTTTATCTTTTATTTTATCATCAGCAATGCTTCTTTCTTTATCTACTTCTTTTTTTATTTCAACATTTAGTTTGGGGGAAACACTAGAAGGCGTGTTGGATGGAGACGTAAAAGTGGTGGCAGCGAGTGGCACGGATTGGACTTTCTCATCTACCAAGGATGTTATTGTTGGTGTTGCTGGGGCTTCTATAATTGGCTTCCCCTTCTTCATGGCAGAGTTAGTGACTTTAATGAAATGCCCTGTCACCATCATGTGAGCAGTGAGCTCCTGCAGCGTGTCATGCGAGCTTCCACACTCCATGCACTTCAGAATTTGAGATTTCCTCGCCTCAAAATGCCAGGCATAGCTGGCACCATTCTGGTGACCGTAACGATTATTTGGCGTAATGTAGGGATTGGAGTTCTTCTGAAGCGCATCGTTGGTATCTGAGATTGTTGCTTTTGGTGTCCCACCTGTGGAGTCTGGAGAACTTGGAAGTTCAAGTTCCAGTGATGCTTTCTTTCTAGTAGCTGGGATAATTTTCGCTGCTACAGGTGTAACAGGTTCCTTCAGAGGCACTTTTTGGTAGTGTTTTGTTTTGATCATATGAACACTCAAATCCTGAAGAGATTCAAATGAATGACCACAGTACATACACTTCAATACTTTCTGGGCATCTTCCTTCCCTTCCATTTCAAGCAAAGAACGTTTACGAGGTTTAGACCATCTTTTAGGGTTATTGTTATCAGTTTCATGGTTGTCATCTCGATAATGTCCCGTTTCATTCATGTGCACTGTTAATTCTACTAAAGTATCATATGCAGCACTGCAGTCTTTACAGCGGAATTTACTGGCTCCAGTAAATATAGAGCCATAAAGCTTACTGCTTTGTCTGTACAATTGAACTGTGCTAAAAAGACTTGGTTCAGGGAGAATTCTGCTCTGAGAAACTTGCTGCAGTGTTTTTGCCATAGCAGTCTGGTGCCAGTCAAAGCTGCCACTTCCACAACTGCTACTGCTGCTGCTGCTACTGCTGCTGCTACCGTTGTTTTTCTCTGAAATTGGCTGGTGAAGATTCAAATTGAGATTGGACCAGTAGGAATTGGAGAGGAAATTGTTATATACAGCTTTCATTTGTTCTAAACTATCAGATACAGTGGAGTCTTCAAGCGGTATTGAAACGTCCTTGCTCTCTTCCTCATTTTTAATGGAGCTGCTTTCAAAGTCTGCCATGCGGTCACTTGTCTCACTAATATGTGACTCACTGTCCATCTCATGGCTAGAAAATTCAGCTGCTGGAGAGTTTTGGTAGCTTTGGCAGTTCTTAGTGAAGTCTTTTTCTGGACATGCATATTTTGCTGAAGGCTCCCCATCAACCGTGTTGTCATCAGCTTCCACATCTTCCACCAGGGCTGCTGCTTTTAGCTCGTCTGAAACATAGGCTATTACAAAGAGAAGAAAATGTAAGTTAGTTTAAAGAAAATGTAGTTAGTTAGATCATACTTTTTCTTAAGTGTTTCAGCTTTAATAACTGCACTTATTTGTAAAATTAAACAGTTAAACTTTAGAGTTTCTTCAGAGCAAGAAAAAAATCTGCTCTTCAAACATAATTTGCCACCTTATTCTTCTCAAGGGGCAACAGCTTGAAATTAAAACTAAATTTGAAATTAATGAAGCACATTCTGGAGGTGGCATTCATTTCTAAAGTAATAAATTACTTGTATCAACCTCAGAGACAGCAGTTCCTGTCTGTCAATTAATATGTCTTATGCTTCTCCTACCCCTAATGCATTTCTTAACAGACAGATTCACAATTTAAATTAAGCAAGCATTTTTTTCACTCATTACAACTTTCAGACTCAATCTTTAATAAATATAGAGTGCAACAAACATCAACAAATTCTTACAAAATAAAAAATATGCCATTACGATAATCAAAAACAAGGTTTTTTAAAAGTTATCATTATTTGTGGTAGCATTTTTAGAAGAGGTAGTAAAAGCAGTTCAGGCTAACAGCAGGTCCAAGATACTCATTATGGGTGTGAGAAATGACCCCCACACACATACCTCTCCCCTCAACAAGAAAGCCCATGCAGAGTTATGTCAGGAGCTAGTTCAAGAAAATTGGTATGCTGTACTCACTCTTGCTGTATAAATATATACAAGACCTTCCAGTGGACCTTACAAATGTCAAAGTGTTTGCTCTTTAGACTACTTTGTCAATATTTACTCAGCATAAGCTAGACGGACACCCAACAGGGATCCTGTCTTTTTTTTCCCCCCAGGAAAGCACCTGATGATGTAAATCTAAGATACTCTTCCTGACTAGGACAGTAACGGACTGGCTCTAATTATATTATTTTTTTCCATGGTGGTTCTGTGCATGTACTCTATACATGACTAGTCTTTTCTTTAGGCAAGAAAACTATGAAAACATTGAGAGGGATCATTAGCTGATCAAAGTGATCTATTTCTACATAATGCATTAATTTACAGCTAAGCAAGAAGGCAAAAATAGATCATGACTGTTCTGAATTAAGCAGAACTTAAATTTTACTAGCAATCTCCCACAAATGCAACTATAAACTTAGTTAAAAAAAAAAAGCCTTTTCCAGTAGAGTCTATGGTTGAAAAAGTTTGACTTTTGATCTTCTCTGAAAAACATCTGGATTGGTATTGGTATCCTAAACACATTAAATAATCCATAACTTGTTTATTCAGGCAATAATGCAGAGAAGATAATGATTAACACCCCAAAGAGACTTACTTTAACCAGCAGACTGAAAAACTTTGGAGAACAGTATACTAGATTTCATATATACAATATTGAACCTTGCATACTTCTTTCAGGGGAAATATGTTTAAATGCTATCGGAAAACCACAAGAGACAAAACAACTGTTAAAGTAACAGTGAAATCAGGCTTTTAGTTTCAAATGGAGTATTTCTTCATTCAGTTAGGAAACACAGCAAATATTCAGCACTGTTCTTTCACATGGATGAATGGTAGCAAACCTTCTGCCAAGCATGTAAAGTTAAAATCTGATCTTTAGAACAGAAGTTAAACTTTTATAAGCATAAATATATCACGAGAGCAACATCTGGTTAGATATTATAGCTCAGATAATTTAAATGCATAAAATTAATATAGCAAGGCTCCTATTTTTAATGTTTGGAAGAATTACTTTAAAAAAAAACAAATTATTATGCTTCTAAGACTCTTATCAAGATTAGACTTTTATATTTAAAAACAGGTATACAGACTCTAAAGAAATAAAGTTGCTCTGTTTTACTCTGTTTTATGCTATTTCAAAATATTTTGATAGAATTAAAGAATTTTCCCACTATTATTTATATAACAATAATGCCGGCAATTTGCAGTCAGGATGTATGCCTTCCTGCAAATACTTAAAAGAAACCAATACCAAATATTTATCCTCTAACAACAGTTCAACATTTCATTTCACTATGGGACAGTACGGTTTGATTGTCATCTTAGTTAATTGTTCCACCATTTTTCTTAACTCTACCAAAAACTTTGGCAAAGGAGAGCAAAGCAGCACAAATTATTCTTTAAAGCTGAAGAACTTGAAATATATTTACTGATAACATGCAAACAAGTGGCTACCCACTGTCTCTAACTGAACAATATCGAAGATCTTACTGATGTGACAAGGAGGACAGGAGGATGAAAAGACAGCACAAAGCCTATGATTTGGAAACAAACGTACCTTGCGGAAACAGATTTTTCCTTTACACCTCCCACTCCCCTGCTTCTGCTGTGGAAGTAAGGAATAGCTCCGTTTTTACAAGGTAAAGAAAGTTCAAGGTTAGTGTCCGGCCACCTGCATTGAAAAGAGCTCACTTCCCACGTGCCGGCTGGGATGCAACACCAAAACCTGTGTTTTGCTCTTTTCGTGCCCCTCTCTTACTCTGTTGGTCCCTTGGGAGCTGGCACGTGCTCCCATTCCCACTCCGCCGTGCACTGAAACGTCTCCTGCCACGGGTGCCACCACCCGGACCAGGGGCAAAGTCAAGCCCCTCATCACTGCAGGTGCCTTTGCACTTTTATTTCTCTTACAGTTGAAGCCTTATGAATTTCACTTGGACTGAAACACTTGTATTGTCACAGTCACAGTTTTTTGAAGACTGCCTCCTATATAGGGAAAACTTCCACCGTGCTGCTCATTTAAATGTAAATCTATTTACCTTTCATGCTTTCTTTGCCCTTTTCACCAACTATCAAGCATATTTGCGTGTTAAGCAGGAGCTGCCTCCTCTACCGCTGTTCCTCTCCTCCATCCTCCTTCCTAATCGCCCAGGTTAGGAAGTTAAGCGCTGACACCGGGTTGGGATCTGGACACGCATCCAACAAGACACAGAATTGCATGGAATTGCATGGAATTGCAATGGGAAACCTCAGTGAAGTGACGGTCTGAACAACTCCTCCTCTGCTTCCAATTCCCAGGAGAAGGGAGAGAGGAACCCCAACACGACCCCCGGCTTCCTCAACCAAAAGTTTATGCAAGTAGGAGAGAAAGTTCCCACTTGGTTAAGTATCTTTGGAAAGACTAAAGAGACCGTGAAAGCAGAAGATAAAATAAGGAGGTGATATATATACATATATATATTTATATGTACATATGTATATATATATTTATATATATATATATGTATATCTATATAAAAACATATGTAACATATATATATGTATAAAATTCAGTAAATGTTGCTGCCTGCTGTCTTTAAGAAGCCCTCTCTCCAGCCCATCTTGTCTCAAAAATTTGTTTCCTACTAAAAAAAAAAAGAAAAAGAAAAAAAAATGGCTTGATGTTCTTCAAGTGTAAAGGTAAATATCTGAAGGAGCAGCGCATCTGTCCAACTGTTCCTCAGTGGCATGGCAACAATGGGGAAAACAACTTTAAAGACAATTCTAAAGAGGAAAAAAGTTAATAAAAAACAAAATGAAAGTAATTATGAATTATGGGTTTTTTTCCAGCATAATGTTAGAAAAAATGCAAACTTCTCAAGAACTCATTAGCTCACATCTTGCAGGGCACCACAACCTGCAGGAAATTGCCTGCAAGTCGAGCAACATTGTTACTGTGACATAATATGCGATGAAAGAATGAAAAATACTTTTGTGGTGTGGCCCTCAGTTTCCAGAGAAAATGAGGATATCAATGGGATAAAGAAACCTATTGCAGGTGCAGCTATAGAGAGGTCGAGAAGAGACAGTTCCCTCATTAATATTTATTATAATTATTAACTAAACTGCTAGGTAAAAATAAAATTAACACATTTGATATAAATACGTAGTAGTAAGCTGTAGTCTCATGGAATTCATTTCCACACAAGAAGGAATTACCTTCATAACTGAGCTATGGATCATTTCTTTGCAAGTGGAAATAAATTATGCTACATCACTGACCCAAATGATCTATATACACCCATCTTGTATATACACTGATAAACTTGTGTATCTATCTCTACAGAAAGGCCAGCAATCTACTATGCAAAAGCAGAGCAATTACATCAGTCCTCACTGTGCAACCAAAAGAGCCCTTTTTGTGCTGATGGCCTGGGCCAAACTCAGCAGGGTTCTCCAGTGTCCAGCAAGGTAACAGCTAATGAAGTGAACTCGTTTTTGCTCCAGTTCTTGATGCCATTGCACAGCTTCCCCTCTTACCCAGTGACACATATCGAGGAATAGGGCTGAGACGCCTCTGTTTGAATCTGTTTGGAAATACAAGACTGTAACGCTAAAGACACATTTACTGTCCTTCAAGAAATGATGAATTATATTCATTCTTAACTGTGATTCCTCCCTTACTTCCTGCAAAATGCACTGGAGGCCACATATGTTGGCTTGGATCTAACCAAATATTTCAATACTTTTGAAATTTATTTTTTAATTATGTTTTTTTTCCAAGATTTTTTATTTTAATTAGTTTAGAGGGGTACATCTAAACTGGAATATAAGCTTTTTGCTTGAAAAAGTACCAGAGCATTCAAATATTCTTCTCACATCAAAAAATTTGCTTGACTACCAAACTTCATCCAAACCATTCAACTCCTTGGAAATATTTTGAGTTTTGCCAAATAGCGTTCTACTTAAAATTACAACTTTAAAATTACATCTTTATTATTTATGCATGGTTTGAGATCACTTTAGAATACTAACAATCATTTCCAAGCCATATGATTTCTAAGTGCATTGTGAAAAAAGCTTCTCAGTTCTTAAAAACCTGAATCCATTCACATTTTACACTTTAGAAGTATAATTTTAGAAGTTCAACTTTGGAAGTGTAACTGTGGCATGGTTGGTGCTTGGACTCAGAACCTATCACAGCACAGCAGCAAACTTTTGTTTGTTCGTTTGTTTTTTGTTTCATTTGTGTGTTTTTTCCATAACAGCTCAATTTCAGGTTTCTATGGGATTTTTCCCGATGAAGATGGGACACAGTCTGGGAGCAGGCCAGGAGAGAGCCAGTGGTGCAACAGCAAGAGCAGGATGATTTGACTGCGCCAGTGAACCTTACTCACCCAATTAACAAGCAAAGGCAAGAGAAAACCAGCACAGTGGATGGAGTCAATCAAAGACCTAATGCAAATGAAGGCGTATAAAAGAGTCGTATTAGTCTGTTAGAAAAATGCCAATCCACAGGCCTTCCACGAATAGAAAGGGAAACATTTCACCCACAACATGAGCTATTTCTATACCCAGACTGATTGATAATTCTCATGTAACCAAAACCGAGACTTCACTACGTGGCAGCGATGCTAGCATATTCCCCGTCACTTGGGGGAGGTAAGAGTAGATGCCCAGCTTGCAGGAGGGGCAGATGCCAGTGCTGTCTCCAAGCAGGCAGGGCAATGCTGATTACCCAGCATCTTGACAGGGACATTATTCCTCTTAGAAAGGTCAAAGGTTCTGTTTCACGGGGCAGGACTGTCTATTATGGGAGTGAAATGTTATTTCCAAGTGGAGAGGTCAGCACTTCTCTCGCATATCGGCTCCAGTAGCTGCTACCTTGCACCAGACTACGATCCTGCTCCAAGACTGATGATTCTGCTCACTGGCAAGGTCGAAGATATTAATTTTTAACATGTTAATTTGATGTAATGTACATGATTCATACTCATTTAGCCGCATTCTTTGTGTGTTGATAAATCTGCAGCCTTCTCCTGCCAATTATAGCGTAGCCTTAAGTTACTGGGAATTGGAGTGGGGACGGATGTGACACAGTGTGCCAAACTAACGGGTACCTATCGTTAGGCACCAAAACCTTAGAAGTGCACTTGTGTCTGTTCCTTCACAAAAATACTGCGGCCGTCTGGTGCAGAGAGCTCAGGAGCAGGTCCAAGGAAGCTGTCCAGCTGCTCTAATCCACCCTCCTACACTGGCATTGCACTTGAAGCAACTTCAGAGAGCTCAACTCTGTTAGGAAGTCACATGGACAAGAATACACAGTGAAGAGATGATAACAAGAAGGGAGTGTATGTCTCATTAGAGTGTGGATGGATCCGAACCAAGAGCAAAGCACATCTCTGCTAAACACTTTTTTCCCCCCTTCCCTCACATCACTGTGTTTCATGTTTCCTTGGTTTTGTGAAGTTTAAAGGAAGGGAACAGAATTTAAGTCCCCGATTCACTTCAGACTTTATGCTGACATCTGAAAAGTATTATACAGGCAACCTACAAATGAAGAGACTAAACACAGCCTACAAACGAAGCGAATAAACCAACTTACTAAGCTTACAAATTCTGATAAGAGAGACATTCGATTTTATAAAACCAAATATTGTTAAGACATTTGTTACATGAGAGATTCCTATGCAAAGCTCCCATTTATGTATTATCTCCTTCATTAAATAGACACCTGAAAAAAAAATGATGTCGTTATACTAAATGATGGCATAGAAACAACTTAGCTCTTTTGCACAGCCTCATCCTGTTTAGGTGCCCAAAACCTTGAGTGAAGGTTTTATTCTTCTCAGTAACCCTGTGAAAAGAGTATTCTTGTCACCAGTCTCTAGTTGGGAATTTGGAAATCCAAAGCAGTTAAATGACTTGCCTAGTGCCAGAGAAGATGACAAGTAAGCGAGCCTGCAACTCCTGTCATTTAATACAGATAATACACACATTTATACAAAACATGGGAAGGCAGAAGTGTTTCTGCTCCTGTGCTTCCTCACAGTGTTTCTATGAGTACAGCATATGTATATAATTGAAAGTAATTGCCAGTTTTTGATTAAGGATAAAATACCCAGTGAAATACCCACTGGTGCATGTACTATGCAAAATCCAGAGTCTTTGGTTGCAAATCTCCTCTGAGGCAAACTGCTGGGATCCAACAAAAGCTCAATCTGCGCATTGCTAGCAAATTTCATTTCGCAATGGAAAAATTAGAAGAGGTTTTAGAAACAAGGAGAGGTATTGACACAACTCTCTCATGAAAAGCTTCCTGCTTGCTGAGAGTGTCTTTTCTAACAGAAGACCCTGAACAGTAACACGATGGATCACACCTTTCTTTTCCAAAGCTCCACAGTAGCTTCATCTCAGCCCAAACACAGAACTCCTAAAATTCAGTCTATTTGGAATGGATTTTCTAAAAACAGTGAAAGTCCTATGAAACATAACCCCGTATCTTTCCAACGTGCACATGACCACATCCTGCTGCGGCATATCCTTCATGAGCAGGATTGCGTGAGGACCTGCTCAAGAGTTTGACCTCTCTTGAGGAGCTGAGCTGCTTCCTTCTGCTAAAAGTTTTCAACTAGAAGGGAACTGTCAATTACAAAATTTTAAATATGACTACAGGTCCAAGTGACTCCCAGGTACAATGAACAAAGCCCTACAAATTTTTAAAGAGAATTCCTGATATCCTTTACTGCAATTAAAAGTTAGCTAAATCTTATGAGAAGCTTAGCAGGAGCAAGAGTTCAGAAAGCACATCTCATCAGGAAAAACAAATCTCCCCTTTTTTCCCTTTCCTACATTTGTAGCCACAAACACATATCATTGTCGACCTCCAAAACCCACCTCAATTATATAGCAGTTGCGACAGTGCACGTAAGCCCACTCTGTGAGTCCTCAACGGGCAATGCAGGATCAGAGGTCCCACGGGGGAAAGGCCAAGAAATGTTATGGACTCCCCTGAGGACTAAAGGCACTTGTTTGCTATCATATTTTGCAGAATGAATCTGCCTTGTTCTATTGTGCCTACTTTGCACTCTTGGGGAGCAGAGATTTTAGAAGTCTTATGAGCATAAGGCTTGGAATTGTGACTGATCCTACAGAAGAAGGAGGAGAAAAAAATTCTTGGCCTTCCCTGCCACAGTAGAAACCATCCTTTAAAGGCACCAGAAGAACTAGGTGGAAGAGGCAAATGAAAAGCAGCGATTATGAGCCCCCATTTGGAATCCGTCTGTTTGGTTTGATTAAATTCATGATCTTCCTCTCTCCCTCCCCTCATATTACTTGGGAAGAGATGCGCTTCCAACAAGTACAGCAAACTGCAAATGAACAGCATCATTCACTGGAGCACAGATTTCTCCTAAATAAGACAAAAATGGTTTTCTGTTGGATTCCAGAACTATGTGGAGTATAGACTTGTTAGAATTTCCCATTCTATGCAAGAACATATTACAATGGGGAATAAATTTTAATGAGCAGAGAAGACAGCTTCATGTTAGGCTTTGACCCTATTTGACTCTTTTACAGAGTTTTCCTAAGCACAGAACTACCATTTCCTCATGCAGACAAAAATATTTACCAGAACCCTCAAAGCCTAAAAATATTTGGAATTTCTTTTTATTTAAATTACAGTTGCTACCAACATACTGGTAAGAATAAGCCAAACTCACTATACGAATTGGTACTAAAACACATAGTGACAGAGTCTCTGCTTGATACCACCATTTGGGTGGCATCTTTTAATCACTGAAAAGCACACAGGGCATTCAATAAACTAATACAAGATTCACAGCCAACTCCAGGATAAGCAGGCGTGAGTATAAAAGTTCTCAATATGGCTCTAATAGCTCTTAATTATTATAATCCTTCACTAAGCAAACAGATGTTGTAAGGGAACTTCAGTTTCTTCAAATGCAGTAATCAAACCATTCTGCTTCTGCCCTGCCTCTTTTCAGTAAATGCTTTGTATAGTGGAGTGGAAATAGCAAATGTAGTGACAAAATGACCATTTAATTGTCACAGAAATCTGCTTCTGAACAAAACTGATGTTGTCATTCCTCCCTATCCACATTTGTTTGAGTCTTTTCTTTTGATTATGATTTGAATTTTGAGCCCTTACTCCCTGTGATCTTCCCCCATCTCTGGTTGCTTTTAATCTGTCCGCATCTTTCAAGTTTTACAGTGACCGGCTGTCACTGTAAATAGCCAATACTTGCTTTGTATTGCTGTTCAATCACACTAATATTAACACACCTACCTGGAGATGCAGCCTTCATTGTATTTGTTTTAAAGAAAAATTTTCACCTGAAATATGTTAACGTATTTCAGTGAGTCATTCTATTTGGTTTTTTATTTGTGAATGATCATGGACTACTTCACATATTCAAGAAGTACTAACAGACCTTCAATCTGATCCTTGATTTTTCTCGCAAACCTGAAATTCCCATTAAAGCTCTTTATACAGTAGTTTCAATAGCTATTTGGACTGCGGTACCTACTTACAATAAACTCCAGTGGTATAGTAGAAATCCAAAGGATTTCAATCACAGTTTCAGCTGTTGTAAACTTGTACTTATAATGAATTTTCTCCATGAAGAAAGAGTTCACTGTGGGCCAACAAAGCCTCGTGTCCTTTCACAGTTCTTACTCAGTCCTCATTTAAGAAAAACATCTATTGACTGCAATATGTATTGTTGGACTCAGATCCTAAGGATTTCCTCTGCAAGACGTCCCCAATTTGTTTTGTATGTATAGCAAAAAGAAGCACTGAATATTCATTTCACTATTTCATGCCTAACTGTACTGATATACTCATTTGTAAATTAGTCTTTGTCTAGCATTAGCTGTTGAACTGAAGGGTGTTTGAATAGGTGGGTTTCACTATAATACCACGCTAAGATAATGTGCTGGAAACACATGGCTCACTAAATCCCAAATAGTACATTTTCTGGAAAGCCCTGAGAACAGGAAGGTGAGGGGGAGGTGGTGGAAACACCCCTGCCCAGACACCAACCAAACTCTTGTCATTTTGAAAAGATGTTTCCATGGTACAATGTGAATAGTTTATAGCCACAATTGCGAACATTCAATGTCATATAAGAAGAGACACTTGTCAAGAGCCTTTCCCTTACAAGCACCCTCATCATGACCTGTGTTAATGAAGTTAATTGAATTTAAGATCAATAATGGTTAATTATTGCAATTTGACATTCCGAGATAAATGGTTTTAAGACAGAGAAATGTGTGTGTATGTGAATTCTCTCTGAAGAAGGTGAACACATTACAGCCTAAGAGGGATCACACAGTCCTTCCATTGATTCTGGTACAATCTGATCGACCTAATCCTCTGATGAATGTGGGCTTTTCACAGCTACAAGTAAATGTTCTACAAGACTACTCTAACCCTTGTCACTGACCAAATCTATATGAGCTGTACACTAAAAATCTATTGAGATAGATTAAAGAACTGCTGTAGAAACAAGAGATGCTTCAATAAAGATGAAGGTTTATTATATTGACTATTAATGTTACATGCAGTATGTAATTACGAATGCTTACGGATCATAAGAGTTTAATTTTGGTCAGTTAGACGTAAATGATCATAATTGAACAACAGTATTAAAGAGTAAGAATACTATATAAAAAAATCCAACAAAGCTGAATTTGATGGTTTACATGCGAGTGTTCAATACGCAAGTGATTTCAAAATCATCCCTGAAAAGTGCAAGGAGGTGCTGAAAAAGAGGGCTTTATTTTAAAAAGTCAGTCATCAACCTGCTTCATTTAGTATTTTTTTTAAGTTTACTTTCACAATAGTTTCTCAATAGGAAGACATTTTTTCAAACGTGTTAGTAATGATATTCTTACATGCATACTGAACAAGTTAAATGACCACTTACAAGATTTATAATGACAAAGTAAATGTCAAGGAAAAAGTATTACTGATTGCAGAGCACTGACAATAAAAAGCCGCTGAAGAGTTCTGTCAAAATGTAAGATTATGCAAAAACACTATTGAGAACACTGCTAATCATCTGCTCTTGTCAATTACTTGAAGGGTATCTGACAGCATATTTACATTAAACACATTTCAGGAGCAAAATCCTTAATGCTATATCAGAATATTTTCATTATCATTAGAATTCCTTTAAAAAGTCCTTTTGCAGCACAGTATTATAGCAGCAATGATGTAATAGCTATCTCTGTATCAGGTAGGATTATCTACTTCACGCTATTATATTACATAACATTTGAAATGATATAACCAGAGACTAAATATACATGTAAATAAGATGGCAATTGTCATGCTCCCTTACTGAATATAAGTATTTTCAAGTAACAGCTTTGTAGAAGTTCCAAAGTGCAAACGAATTATCAGTCTTTTACTCCTAATGTTACTGTATTTACTACAGCAAAAGACATTTTGAAGCACAAATTTATTCTAAATCTTTGATTGTAACTTGCAATTCAGTAGCTTTATGAAGTCACATAAACTACCAATACTTTTTAGCTGCAGTAGAAACTATTTTAGTTATATCTATCTTATACTTCATGAAACCCTTCCTTCAAAAACAGAAATAAATGAAATCTAATGAAAATGAAATGTTGATCCTTTCTGTGCTTCAGCAGGCATTAGTCAAAAACCATACATTAACTCTGTTTGATGTGTAAAGCAGTAAGCATTCACAAAAATGGACACAGTCAAAACAAGAGCTGCTTTTCATATGGAATTCATTGTGGTTTACGATTAAAAGAAGGAAAACAGGCCCCTATCATGACTTGCATGATCTTTCTATGGTCCCTCCACTATGTTGTTGCAGGCGGTGCACTTAACCTGTTTATCTGTCTGCCAGAGAAGAAAAGAGTCTTTCAAATAAAAAACACTAAAATTAACATTGCAGAAAGCACAAATCACAGCTCAGATCAAATTCAGTCCTGATTTAAACAGTTCAGCCAAGTGGCATAACGAGTAGTTCACTTTCTAAGTCAAAGGTGACTGCAGATTCTTGACCCTGTCCTGCTCCTCCCGTGCCAAGCAGCTGGTAAGGGCAAGGGAGAATCACCCAGCAAGTACAATTAGCAACAATTATTGCACTATATGTTGTACAAGCTCCAAGGAGTCACCATTACAGCTGCTCACAGTCAGATGGACAGGTTTCTTTCTGCTTTCCCTCTGACCCGTTGGTCATGCCTACCTACAAACACCTACCAAGAGCCACCGAAAAACACTGTTCAGACGTTTCTGTAAGCATGGTCCAGGCCTTCTGTCTCCCACTGCTGTCAGTGGCCAATCTTTCAACTGATTTCAGAGGAAGCATCGCTGGGTTCCTAGGAAGAGAGCCTACGAAAGGAGGGCTTCAACAAAACTGAGTAAAGCTAAGCTAATATAAAAGTTTCTGTGAGATTCTGTGGATTTTTTTAAAAAAATAAATGCATCTACCTCTCCAGGAAAGTGCGATTTTTTTTTCCACAAGTGAACAAGAAAAATCTTGATCTCCAAGACAAGACCTAACTCTGCATGCCACGTTGCAGCCTCAATTGAGTTTTATTGTTGACCTGAAAACACTGATTTCATTGGAAATGCTGACACAAACATGACTATTGCTGC
>NW_010583743.1:100425-102925 GCF_000705375.1 Tinamus guttatus | reverse complement strand
GAGCTACACCGAATGCGGCCGCTGCATCAGCAGCTGCTCTGCATCCACGGCACTGGCTCCAACACTGCAGGAATACCCACAAATGAGTCTGTCCATTTCCTACTGCAAAATACACAGCAGTTGGCCCATAAATTTTCGTCAAGCATTTATAACTGGGAGATTCTGCAAAAACCACATAGACGGTGCACAGAATCGCACGTACCATCACCCTCCTCGAATGTGAGGGCAGTTATCTAAGGGAGATGATTCAAAATGTAATATGTTCCTTCATCCTGCCCTTGTCTTATTGGCCCTTACACAGGCTGGGGATGCTGTGGCTGCCAGTAAACAGAGCTCTGACAGAGGCACTGGGAGCGAACTGAAACTGTTAAGGGCTTGTAAATACCAAATAGTTACTCCTCATTAATTATTTGTAATTAATTATTCATGATTAATTTGTGCCAGAATAGGAATGTTTTATTCTGAATTAATTTAATTAATTTGAAAATTGCTACTTTAAATTCCCATCCTACCATAACCTGATCTAATCTCTCTCTGTAGACAAGCCCTGAAATATTAAAAAAGCATGTAAAACAATGGAAGAGGGGCATGTTCTTTTACAGAAATGCACAGTCTACAGTGTTTGCAATATACGTTGTCTGATTATCAAAGAAAGCAATTTGGAAAAAACAAAAATGGAGCCTTTCTGGTGACCTAAAAATATCTCCTATTAAGAAAAAGATGGAAAGCGTGCTAGAAGAAACTTGGGAATGATTTGGGAAAAAAAAGAAAATAATAATAAAAAGAAGGAAAGGCGACAAGCCTATAGTTTCCTGCAGATGGATCCTGTGCTATAGAGAAAGCAACTAAAAGACACTAGGTTTTCTCAGAATATGGCTACTCAAGGTATCTGGATGGGAAATATCAGCATTAGAAAACTGCAAATAAAAACAAGGATTTTGAAATTTAAGGTCTTAAAAAAATAAAATAGAAAACCACCTAGATTCTTTTCTCATGAAATTAAGAATGCTACAAAGAAAGTAGATGGTAGGACTCAACAAAAATCAAGTACATTTGGCAACAAAGCCCTTTCCTGTTGCAATGGTGCATCTTCCTCTAATGCATTAAAAATTATGCCCTGGACATAACACTTCTTTCAAGTGGATTCATCATGAAGTTTAATATATTGATGACGTGCACTGAAAGGAGAAAAGATGCACACGCTACCACCTTCTCTCTTGTGTTGTTTTCTTACTGTCCAGAAATTCTCCATATAGAGAAGAGTCAGAACCAGTAAAAGCAAGTGCGGTGACAGCAGCAACCTGGAGCATCCTCACCTATTACTGCTTTTCAACCCCCATGTAGGATTGATCTTGCTTTATACAGAGGACCTCCTCAGATGTTAACTCCACATGGCACTCAGCAAGTAACATTAAGCACAGGAAAACAAGCGTCCTTAGTTTCTAAAAGCGCTATCACAAAAAAAAAAAAAGAAAAGAAAAAAAAAACACTAAGCTCTTATTTCTTCAGTCTTATCTCTAGGGAGGCTCTACAAGAGAGTCAGAAAATTGCCCCAGAAAGTCCCAGCGATACCATGTGAGCCAGCATTCAGGTCCAAACAAGTCATTCGGAGCATTTGTTTTTCCCAAAGGCAGAGGTTTCTGACCCTCTTTTGAGAAGGTAGATAAGTGAACAATACAGCAGTGATCCTAAAGGAAATGTCCAGTCCTGATGAATAGAGACTCCTTTTCTTGGCACGGGATAATGTACTAAGGTTTAAATATAAAGGCACATAGCTGAAAGGGGATGCCCCATTTAGAAAATGAGTTCATCAGCTACATTAAAGAAAGTGAAGCAGCACAATGAGGGCTAATCCCGGGCACAAACTGCTGCAGTCACTGAGGAGCATCCTCAAAAGCTACTTTCTGTCCCTGCCAGTTCGGAAGATTAGTTTCTGTGCTGGGACTATCCTTGGACAGAGATGTAAAAGCTGCCTGGGCTTAACCCCGCTCTGTGAAGTCACTCCCTTCCTCTGTTTACTGCTCAGCCTCTTTAAAGGCAAAGGGAGCATTTCCTCAGGTCCCAACTGCACGGCCATCCGTGCTTTTCCAGCTGAGATTTATTTTTAACCCGTTACAGCTAAATTGCAGCAATTGCCAATCTTACTTCAGTACCAGAACGCCCTATTTTGATTTAACACAATACAAGTTGTACTAGGCTAACATTAGAGCGGCCAGCATTAAACTGTTTTTAAAATACAGCTTTAGCAAGATCAACACGCGCTTGCGCGCGGGCACCAAACCCTATTCCATCCCCAAAGGTGCCTCCCTGCTGCCTCGAGAGGGGCTCGATGCAGGTCACTCCTTGCAGGTCTCCCTCCCTCTGTGAAATTTCTCTGCTGTTTACAGATCCTTCCTCCCTCCTCCCCCCAGTAAAACGGTGATTTTTCACAGGAAGAAACACGGAGCTTTCCTGCACAAACAGACTTCGCTTCCTCCCTCCGTGGCTCCCTGCGGGCCGT
>NW_010583743.1:99208-100391 GCF_000705375.1 Tinamus guttatus | reverse complement strand
CAGCCAGGCCTCCCTCATCCCCCTCACACAGGCAAAAGGCAGCATCTCCAATGTCCCGCCATGCGCACGGGCCAAACTCATCCCACAACAGTTTCCACTTCACTTCCAACCAGGCATTTCACGCCATTCTATTTACTTGCCCTAAAATTTGGCAGATTCATAAATAAAAGACCATAAAGCCACTCTTTGAAGGAAAAGCTACAATCCCTTGCAACATCAATGGGTATATATCAATAAACTGGTAGGCTGTTTAATAAACCATTATCAGTTATATAAAAAATATTTAATCTCCAAATTACAACATACTTAGCAAAGCAGCTGTCCATATCTAGGCAACCATAATTTGACTATCTAGCTCAGCATTGAAATATGAAAGCATTTTGTGAGGATCCAGGATATTTGGCACGGACATTAGTAATAATGTTCCTGGCACCAGCCGCTACCTGCGTGTTCACACTGCGGAAAGGCTTCCTGCTCCTATACATCTCATTATCTCCCGGTGCCACAGTGGGAATGTGAGCGCAGTCAATCACTCCCTGGATACTCAGGAAACTCGCAGTGACATATAAACCTTCATTGACTTTCTGTTGCTGTTGCAGAGTGTTTGGTAACTTGATGAATGTCCGCGTGTGTTGCGGCATGGCGTCTCGGAAACGAGGAAGGCACCTGGACGCAGAGGGCCGACTCATCCGTTCACGGCCCCCCGCCACCCTCTGCGAAGGCCTCCCACTTGGTGCCGACATGCCCAGAACATGGCAAAGCTTTAGGAGCGGAATTCCCGTTCTACACCCCAGCCGCCCCCGGAGCGGAGCGCATCCGTGCGCTTCTCCGGCGGGCAGACGGGAATACGGGGCCTGCTGCACCCCCGCGCGCCTCTGATCCGTGGGCTCTCCCACAGCTGCCGTGCTACTGCTACTCATCTTGTGCACGCACCAAAGATGCTCCGGCACCTCACACGGAGATGAGAACCCTTCCCGCGAGCGTGTGCTCCAGGCAGCTATCACTGTCAATCTCGCTCTGCGGCTGCTCTGCTGTTATTTTAACATAAAGATGTACCATACTACAGTACGGGTTATTAACGCACCTACAAGGTGATGTGCGCTACCGTGCCAGGCGCACCTGGAGAATTTTCATCCTGTGTTTATGGTATCTGTATGTCTGTCTGTCCTCGCGCATCTCGCCT
>NW_010583743.1:74208-96708 GCF_000705375.1 Tinamus guttatus | reverse complement strand
TCAACTACTTTCTTCTTTTTTTTTTTCCCTCTCTCTAAACCGCAGTCTGACCCAGGGCTTTTACTCTGTGTGCTTTCTAAACATCACTGCTAATAGTGCTGATTCTCAGAGATCTTGAGGAACATTCTGTTCAGTTATGTCTGAACATACATTTTATCTACGTGAAGGTTAAGAAGATTTGTTTCTCAGTTAATGTCTGAACATGTGTAGGGTATAAATGTATATTGATATTAATAGTTAGAAGGAAAATGATGGATGGAAGTGGACTAATCATGCATATTATTTTTAAAAATACCATCTGAGATAGCTCTTGCTAACATTTCAGCTACACAGCCTTTACGTAAGATCTTCTGTTTCCTGCCACACTGACCATATTGGAAGAGGACGGCAATGATTACGGGAGGCTTGCGAACTACGTGCCGAAATTAAAAACAAAGGATGTAAACAGGATGCGTAATTAAGACACCACTGAGCCAGACATCATGACTGCTGCATGACATAACACATATAGGAACATAACATTAGGCGAAGCGAGCTTCCCCTCAACCCCTCCCTCTGCTTTTGTAGCGAGGGAGAAAAACTACTGAAATTCAGCATGTACAAACGCTCTCCATATAGCCCCTTCCGTGCTCCAAGCGTACCCACTCGGCCAGATCCAAAAGGAAACCATTAAAAATGTAATGCTAAAGCAAGGATACAATAATGAAATGCATTTACATACATTTTCCCTTGGAAAAAAAAATCTATATTTTTTTTTCTGTTTTGCTTGGTATTGCCTTGATTTTAATAAGGTTGTCTGGCACACATAGCAATACGCAGCACACTCATATTGACTCGTGTGTATGTACAAACTATACTGTAGTACTGTAAATGCTCCCTTTACCAAAATCAATTCAAAGATACAAAACAATCTATTGAAGAGTTTTGCAGCTGGCTTTTGAACCACTTATAAAAGACAACACACAGAAAAAATTAACCCCTGTGGCTCTATTAGAAGCAGTATAATAAATGTGCATTTAAAAGATCTATAAACACATATTTATCTGCAAAATGTTCTTGCATAAAACTGTTATTGAAAAGGCTTTCATTTTATCTTTGTGTTATTGTAATTTTATTGAATTGCTTATTCATTCTTTGATATTGTGTTTTAATGGTATTATAAATCTGTTTTATGTCTGATAGGAGCCTCATTGTAAACTGATATAACAGATAATATGGCAATTCACCATAAAAATTCTAAACCAAAAATGCAGATCAGAACGCGAAGAAGCACTTTAATTCATTCTGGGTTTCTTTTCATTTTATTTTTTAATTATTTTTCATGTTCTGGTTGCCATCTGTTGATAAAAGATGGTTGTACAAAACTCACAGTACGACACAATGGAAACTTTTTTTTTTCTTTTTCTACAATTCTATTCATAAAAAAGGGGAAAAACAGTATAAAAGCACTGCACCTCTCTAGACTAAGGATCATTAACTGGTTCATTGTAAGGACTGATACAAATTAGCCATTTTGGGAACTAAATCTCTCTCCTTTTATTTTTTGAGTAAGATACTTACTTGGGGTAATTTTTAGTACCATGAATAATAGAACAAAAAATCCACTTCTGCAATGTCTGCTATTATTCTTATTCTTTCATTTAAAACAATATAGAACAATTATGATAAAAGATATTATCAACATATAGAGTAATTGTGTCATAAACCAACTACTGCGCAGAAACCCAGCAGAAAGTTCATTCAATGAAGCATGCAGGCCTGCCAAACCCAAATAATAAAAACTATATTAGCAAGAACATAGCATGAAGGAAAGCCCATGCCTTGCCCAGTGCTGGTGTGATAAATGCATCACCCTGCGAGCACAAACTGAACGTGAAAGCGCAGCGGGACCCCACGGCAGAGCTGCACCTCTGCAGCGCCGACCACGTGGCCCAACACGTTCAGCGCGGCTCCGTGGGGGTTTTTACAACTTGTTTTTTGTGCATATTGATCACTGGATATGAAACACACAGCGATTTCATTCGAAATACATTTTCCTCACGAACTAATGCTTTTCTTAAGGCAGAAAATAAGCAGCAACGTGTCTGAAGTAGTATGTTACTAACATGAAAAAACAACCAGGAACACACCTCTTGTAAAACGCACTCGAGAACAATGCTTGGCAATGGGCTGAAGAGTACTCAGCTCTCCTAAGATTTCTGAAAGTGAGCAGTCATGCTGTCATTAAAGCAACACAGCTGAGAAAGCAACAGAAAATATGCCTGCAAATATTAAAGTAATTTAATTTTCAGTCTTCTAAATAATGTTCTAAATAAAGAACTGTTTTCAGGGGGAAAAAGAGCTGAAGGAGGAACCCAAATATTTGCACAGCACTGAAGCGCTACAGAAAACTTTAAAACAAATAAACAAAAAATGCCATCTAGAAAAATCTAACAATTTTGGATTATCAGCGTCGTAGATTGTTTTAACTGTGCTATGTATAAATTCATCTCTAGCAATAGAGGGGTCAATAGCTTGGCACACACAGAGATAAAGTGTAGTCTTTGAATTTCCAACTTCCTTGCTCATCTCAGTATGAATCACAGCTTTCCTTGACGGAGAAGCAGTGTCGGCCCTTTGGCCTGCACCGGCATCAGCAGGAGGGGAGGAAGAGGCAGGGATTTTATGTTCATCTTGCAAAGCAGAAAACCGCAGGTACAAACCACTGCAGCAGCTACTTGTATAAAATAAATGCCCGAATAAAACAACGTTATTAGTAAAACATCATGAAATTTTAAAATGGAGAATCTTAGGTTTGAACGGAACTAAGCAGTGGGCTCTAATGTAGACACGCGGGCGCCCCTCCACCATCTGCGCTTTGCGAAGCTGCGTTGAAGCCCTTCTATGACGCGTGTCCCGGTGACCGCCCGCGATGCCCCCGCGCACCCGGACCCGGCGCTGCGGAGCGGCTCTCTGCCATGGGGAGCCCCCAGGTCACCCCTCCTGAGGTTCAGCATCCATCGAGCCGCTCAGACTAGGCTGGGCCAACACTCACCCCAAATCCACCCTGGTGACAAAAGTGGAGGATTTTCAGCATTAAGACCTCTTGCAAGAATACCCACCCAGCTATTTATGCCCTGAGTAGCTGTTGCCCTTTGGGAAACCTCCAGCAAAGTCTCTGGAAGTCAAACCCGCAGCAGGACTCCAGGACGAGGCACAGAAACGTTACTACTACCACACGTGGCGCCGGGAGCCCTCCGTAGCTATTAGAGTCCATCACAGGCAATAGTAACAAAGAGCAAAGAGCCAGGCAACCTACGTGACTATGTCTTGATATGCCACACGAGAGCTTCATTTAGCTTAATGCAATACATTACACAGGCAGCACAGAAGTTAACGTTAGTCAACAACCTAATGGACGGATAAGTGTCTCGCCATGGCTAAGGACATACCCAGGTTCCATTACAAGGTCTATTTTTAGCCCCTCCTTCCCTCCCTCCCCTGAAATGGAGGGACAAGAAAATTGGTCTGAATTGGTCTGCTTGGAAATACAAGGCCCAATATAGAGGGAAAAAATGTTTCTGCGGAGTCTGGGGGAAAACAGGCAACTTTTTTCAGATTAGAAGTCTGCCTGGACTCTGAACAGGAACTGCAAGGACACTAGGGGAATGCTCAGGTTTCCGTTCGAAAGCCGGCTCTGCTTAGAGCTCACTCCCACAAAAGCCAATCTTCCTTATTTTACACTGAAAACGCCTGCCTTTCGGATGCTGAAAGGCCCTGTCTTCTAGTCTGTTTTCTGTTCTTGTTGTTTTTGTTTTGTTTGTCTTCTCCAAGCAGTCCAGACCATCACTTGGAGCAAGAGGCATGTTACAAAATAACAACTGCTTTTTCCCTGCTGCCAAACACTCAGATTACCCCTAAGTTCATTGAAAGTTAACTTTGAATACAAAGCTATTTGACAAAAGTTCCTCAGAGCCATCACTGTATTTTATTACCTTAGTAAACTCTACCCCAAGGTTCCTTTCAATATTAAGGTAATGATGGTGTTACCTTCATTTGTTGTAAAAATACTCCATTTTCAATGTATCATTTTATTTCCTAAAAGTATGAACACAAAACTATCTAGCTCCATTTTATTATCAGGAGAGGTGGGAAGTTTGTTGACCCTCTCCCCCTCCCTTTTCTTTATACAAGAACTACATGGAAAGCAAAAAGTACAGAAGATTTTCCAAGGAAAAATACAACTGAGAAAAAGGAACTTTCAAAACTTTGAAAATAACTAAAATAAGCTTTAAATACAGACACGATCAGAGTTCAGCTGTGACACTTTCCATGTATCCTCAGCAGACAGCTTTAAGAATATGTGAACTGTGCACCTATTGAATAAAACACTACATTTTTACATCACATTCGTATGGTCAGAAATGCTTTGAAGAAAACACTGCTATGAATATGAACTTGTGAGAGATCAGGGCATGTTAAATGAGAGTCAGGATTCTCCAGGTTTCCCCGGGATGTGATGTGTGGTGTGACTTCAGCTGACCCCTTCCATCCCTCGCACTTTCTATAGGAGCGGAATTATGGCAACAGCTCTCCTATCTACCTTTGCTTCAACTTCTCTGTAGGCCTAAAAGCTGCTGCTTTGACTTTAATGGAGTTGCCTATCAACGGAGAATTCAAATGCAATGTTATAGGTAATTAATACTTCTGTAACTCCTTGCAAGCATCTCGTAACGTGCAACACAAGCGGGGTTATCACTGAGGCCGTGGAAAAGCAAAAAAGCAGTATGTACTATATGCAAGATCTCAAGAGCACAGCAGAATTCCCAAGCCAAATAAAGAAAAAAAAAAAAGTGCATGACAAAAGTGACTAAAAATGCACATATTCCCCCATGCAGGTTGCAAGAAGTGCTGGTACTAACTCTGCACGTCAACTTTTGAAGCTTTTCTACGAAATTAATAACAGCGCTAAATCCCCACATTTAGTCATTTCAGTTCTAACCAGCAACCCGCCAATTTACACCTCTATTTCCTTGAAGCATCACGTGAGGCATGGCAGGCTCCCTGAAGGAGAGGTGAGGCGGGAGGAAGAGCACGAGCCTGCTCCTCATCATCGCCGTCTGCCCTATGCTCATTCCCCCTAGGAAATGCAGGAGCAACGGCCTTCAGCTGCCACGCGTGATGCCAAGCAGGGTCTCAACGGCAATGACCAGCCAGTCTGCACTGCCATGCTTAAAAACACCAGGCCTTTTTCTTTAAAAACTACAAAAAAAAAAAAGCCTTACCTGCCTACTCAAGCGATGTGTATAGCAAGAATTAAAACATGAGAATTCGTAATAAATAAATCAGCCCTTTTTTAATAAACTATATGAACACAACCATTCATCTCAAAACAGTTAACCTCTGTATAATTTTAATATATAATCTGTATGATTTTTAAGAATGCCTTTT
The DNA here is from genome assembly GCF_000705375.1 of Tinamus guttatus. Next base: position 91,278 of record NW_010583743.1, on the reverse strand, counting down.
TCCTTTGAAACTCAGATTTCCAGGTGCCTGGAAATTAAGAGTGCCCAATTTCTATCAAATTCACAGCGAGATTTGGGTACCAACATTTAGAACTGGGTAAAAAAAAAAAAGGTTAAAAATTAAGCATAGGATTTACCTACTGTCTCACACCAACCATCAGCCAGGAGTTGTACAGTGAGGTAATAAGTTCCCACAAGAAAACCTTGCAGGAAGTTTTGCTGATCTAACGCTCACTGTCAAAATACTCTATCTCACCTTCCAAAGCAACATTACATTACCTGTTTCTCATTTTTATTTTTCACAATAGGAAAAAGAGGTTAAATATTTTGAAGAATCAAATAATGTCAACTAGCCTGTACTGCAAGTTCTTCAAAGCAAAGCCCATCTCCTTATATGCTTTTCTGCTTTATTTAGTACGACGGGTTCCTGATTCTGAGCAGGGCATCTGGTTACTACTGCAATAAAAATAAGGAATAGCTGCAAGTTCAAACATAAAGAAATGTCATAATAACCCCACTCCCTATCCAGAAACAGGACATCAAAGGAAACAAAAGAAATAAAATGTAGAGGTGATAACTGCTATTAAATTCTATGCAGAGTCTGTTACTTTATCACATAGCAGTAACCATATGGCATCAATTATGTTTCTCTTAGACATTACAGGTTTAAAGAAAATTAGGGGGGGAAATTGGAGGGGATAGGTAAAGGAGATAAAGTTTAATAAACAGGCACTATATTTGCTGTTCATGAAAAGTACACTGAACTCCTCAATTAGGAGATCATGGAGAAGACAAGCCTCTAGAGACACGGAAAGAATGACTCCAGAGAAAGGAGCCAATTCTGATGTTTTTGTGAGAGAGTCAGCAAAGAACTCATAATTTTACAAGAGCCTTTTCCTTCACAGGAATGCTTAGAAAAATGCTGCTGAGATGCCCCTCAACATTATACAGATATCATCAATTGCCTGTTCTAAAAAAATAAAAAAAATAAAAAAAGAATAATTAACTAAACCACCATTCTTAAACATTATTTGGCAAAAGCTGAAAAGATTAATTCTGATCACCTCCTGCGCTGCATGCTGTACACAGACCCATTTTGGACTGTTTGATTTTTGCAGCAGCTGCACGTGGGTTTTGCAGCAGTGACCTCTCGTTTTATAAGCACCTCTGTACCTGTAACAGCAGCAAGTTCAGATCACTGTGCTGCAAAATTAGACACCCACATTTAAGCTGTTTAAGCTAAGAGACATAATCACTGAATAAAGCAAGCAAAGCCTCTAGTGTACAGAGGAAGAGAATCTGAAACAGCTTTGTCTCTCTGAAATGCAGATCCTATAACATAATGATTTTATAGGGATATCTTGCACATTAAGATGCTTTGTTGGGAACAAAATTAGCAGAAACCTTCAAAGCAGAGGCAAATCTGAAATTTAATCCTTTCTTACAGTTCCGTCCCTATTTTAGAACGAGTTCAGAAAAACACTTGAGGACACAAAGAAAACCAAAACAGTGTTAATGTATCCTTCTAGAAAGACAAACCTGCAACATGTCCCAGTGCCTGAAATCAAACATCTGCATTATTTGATCTAATGCTATTAATAAACATGAAAGCTCTGGCACCTGTGAGAGAGTGAAAAATGGAACACAGAAGTATCTTTTAATTAAATATATTAATGGTAAATAGTACTTCAGCAAGAGAATTTTACTTTTTTTTTTTTTTTTTAATTTGACTGTAGACTAAAGACTCAAGTGACTTTCAATTATTTCAGTATCTCTTCTGAGAACTTTTCTCTTTATTTGCCTACAAGCAGCTGCCCACGGTCACTGCCACGCCGGGCTCCCACAGCGGGCGGCGGGAAGGAAAGCGGAGCGAGGAGGCTGCGTCTCGGCAGCGCAACCCGCTCCGGAAAAGCATCGGGTAGTGGGGATCCCTGCCTCCGGGAAGGGCCGGGTGTGAAGGAGTCGCATCCCGGGTGCCCCGTGCCAGGCGGGAACCGAGGGGACACCACGTGGAAGCAGCTCCCCAGGTGTTGGGCCTGCGCGCGGATGGACGCAGCGCCCGGCTCCGGCACGCAGCAGCGCTACGCGGGGACGGAGCACTTCCCTCCAGGAACAGCTCCGCTCCCCCATCCGTAACTCGACGTGCCAAGGAGGCAGGTATTAAACATGCCCTGACCATGCTCTATCCACCCGGAGAGCAGGACTTCTGCTCGCGAGCACGTGCCTCCGCGCAGCCAGCGGGAAGGGAGAAAGTCAAAACCAGGAAAACGCTAACAATGAGATTTTTAAAACATGGGGCACGCTGGGTAAAGCAGATCCATACTGGAAACGCGGAGGACCGGCACATTAGTTTCTCGCGTTTGTACGTGCTCAGGTACCACACCGGCCGAGATGTGGTTTCCAACAACGAGCTGATGCATTTTGGGCCTGATCAGTATGGATTTTGACAACGTCATTTTGGAAACGTGGTTACTGAGATATCAATAATTAAATGCTTTCGCACTTTGCTCTGGTGGATACTGGCAACTTCTCTTCGTCCTCTAAAGGAGCTAATGGCATAATGGGCAAAACATCAGGAATAATTAAGGAAAATGCTGGTATAAACTCCATCCAAAAAAAAACCACCACAGTGCACGTCACCAGCTTGAAAACTCACATCCTGCACTTAGTTTCAAAAATACAGAAAGATATTTCTTTCTAGTAACTTTTAACTGTTTTATCTGTGTTTAAAGAAAGAAGTACATACTGTAATTAATGATTTAATAGCCTGGCTGAAACAGCAGCAGCCCCGTTACAAAAAGCTTCCCTCTCCTTTTGTCTTTTTCTTTAGAAATGTTCCCTGTAACACAGTACTGCTCAAAGTCACAAGCCCTGATTTGCAGGAAAGATACTGCAAGCTAGTGACAAACCAGAGGGGATGGGCGGGAGGGGAAGAATTCATTTTCAACAGCACAAAGTCTATTTTAAGCTGAAAACTACAAAATCTGAATAGGCCTCCAGCCAGCAAACCAGTACAGGGCATTTCTAGGAGGTGAGAAGTCCCTGCTTGAAGGTAAAAGGCGCACAAGAAGAGAGCAAGAATTTAAAGAGCATGCAATAAGAAACAACTTTATTACAAAACTACTAATATCTTGATGCTGTCACTTTGAGAAACGAAGGAAGAACAGATTCATTTGGCTGAACAGTGGATGCAGCTTTATACAAATGATTAATACTTGGCAAACCACCTCTACTTGGCTTGTCACCAGCAAATTCACTATACTTCCTTCCCAGCCCTCCATTGTATTTAATATAAAGACAGATTTTGCTCCAAGATGAGCTGAAGCTCCTGAGTCCTGAGCAAATGCAACGAAAGCCCCCAAGAAGAAATCGGAGCAGGCAGTTTAGGTATGGTGGTTTCTGGCCCTAGACCTAAAATTTGACAGCCACCCCTGTCCGGTTATTTTATTCTAAGGCTTAAAGATATACTGCAGGAACACTTAAAACTGCAGATTATTATTTTTTAAATAATCAAAAAGCCCACAGAACATATTAATAATAGCATATAGCACTGCTTCTACATAACCCTGGGGGAGTCCTGAGCATAATTAAGCAAGAAATAAAGCACAACTGTCCTAGTATATTCCTGGATAAGACACGTTTTAAGATAGAGAACTACAGGACTCAAACCACATTACAAATCCCAGAAATTAGGGATAGACACAGGAGAGTAAGTTGAGCTGAGGACAAGAAGGGCGGCACAGTCGCTTTGCAGCTGACCTGCTCTGCTACAACACCTGAAGCCAACACACAACTTCTATGATTCAACCCCAAGAGGCACGGAACTGTGTGTGCTCCCTACCGAGCGCCAACCACAACTGGAAAACTTTAATGACGGGTATCCTGCCTGCTCGGGATGCAAGGACGCAGCTGCCCGAGGAGCGGGGCGAGCACTTGCACACTGCTGCCCTTCAAAACGTACAATCCGGTCGTAATCTGCAAAGAAATGCTTCTCAGTTCCTGCGCATAACGAGTTTCACTCGGCACTCAAGTTGGTGACAAAGTTTTTACAAAACCATATTAGCTCTACAAATGTTTATCTTTAATCTACAAATAACTACATTTGGAGAAAATGAAATGCTGCCTTTTCATCATTAAATTATGCAAGACTTGCAATCTTCATGAGCAAATTTGTTGCAATGAAAATGGACGTCTTGGTATGAATTACAAAGGACTGGAAAATCTGAAGTAGAAATAAGCCACCAAAAACTAAAGGAAAAAAATATTACAGGAACCAGTATGTCAACCTTAATTGTGTAATTACTTTTTGGCTTGGTCATATAAGCTAGAAGCAAGAACCAAGAGACAATGGTAATTTCTTACTGCTGAAATGAAGGTGTCAAACTGTCTTGTATGCTCTGTGTGCTCTAAGCTAAAGTTTACATTTATATCATGTTACTTCAATTACAATCTTAAAAGGGACTTGAATACTTCAGCGGCATTAGGCCAGGCTTCATAAATGTTAAACACACACACTACCAGTTGTCTGTGTAAATACAATTTCATACATGTGCTTGTTATTGAAATTCTACTGCATAGAGCATTTGTTTGAAAAAGAAAATTATTTTTTTAAAAACATACTTTTTAATAAATATTTTAAAGTTGCTATTATTCTCCTTTTTTCCTGAGGAATTTCAAGATTCACAAATGTCAGTCAGTTAATTAACAGCTGCAGCCACATGGAATCCAGTAAAACAGTAATATTTCTGGGCCTGACTGTACCAGTCCCACTCACAGCACTCTGATTCCAGTGATAACATTATTATAAGGAGTTACACCATGTAAAAATGCAGAATTTTGCCCATAATGTGGCTTGTCCAAAGTCAGAGCAGAGGGAAAAAAAATAAAATCAGAAGAGGCTGCTGCAGGCTCCCCATTTCTGACCTCCCGCTTCCACTGCCTTTCCAATACTTACTTATGTACTAAATGTAGAGACATGAATCTGCACCGTTCCCATACCATCCAACAGGGCAAGTCATTAGCTGTCTTTTTCAAAAGCAGCCCAAAGCAATCTTTATGCTACTGCACATTATTGTCACTTTATTTTATAACTTATTTGTTTTCATTTCTTCAATTTTTCTCTTGTGGCATTGACTCTTGGTACAGTACTGACAGATGTGTATGTTAGAAGAGCAAACTTTATTCCTTGGTAGACAGACAGAAATCAATGAAACAAAGACTGCTTTACAGTAAATAATCAGAATAGAGGATGCAAGGGAAACAAATGTTAAAAGCAGAAACCGAGTATATACAGAGCGAGCACTGCTGTGCATATGCAAAAATCACACACGGGTATTATAATGATCTCAACCAAATATGATGAAACTTCTCTTCTAAGCCACGTTATCATATATTTTATAGATACCACACAGCTTTCTACAACACATTTTAGGAGTATTTTCAACCCTTTATTGGGACTATTGTCAAATGTCTTAGTCATGCACAGAATCGCATTAAGACTTACAGGAAGAAAAAAAAATGCTATAAATAATGCCTTTATGTGGCTATATATGTATGCCACAAAATTACTTAATACATTTTAACACAAAAAAATAAGCTTTCGGGGAGGCAAGCCCTGCTCAACACTTTTATCAGTAGTCAGTGAGATGGCTAATAAACAGGGGGCATACTATTTCTCTGCAAAATATACTATTAATTTAATATACTAACAAGCAATAGAAAAAAAATGCTCCAACAAAAGCATTTTCCAGAAATTTTCCAAAACTAAGTATAACATTACGGTGTATGCAATTCAAGAAAATTTTTTAATCAGAAATACATACATTTGATTTTCTGCAAATATCAGACAAAATAACCTCATTTAAAAAGTATATGGAACCCTTTCCTTTTTGATTTTATAACTATCTGATTAAATATAGCTTTTTGTAAAGAGTGAGGCCAGATTTTAAACTGAGACTCAGATGCAAACACTGACATAAACAGAAGCCATATCCAGAAGATCCAAGATCAGTTTTGGCTCATTTTTACCTAGCTTCCTCCATCTCTAGCACAGGATGTGAGTAATTGTGACAACGCTGATGTTAGCCATTTGGGCTTTCCTTAGACTTTTTCCTCCTTTTCTGTCTCCCAAAGAACTTGATGAGGACTTTTTGTTTGTTTCTTTCTTTATTTTTTTTTTAAGATCAGAATCATTTAACTAGCAAGAGGATTTTTTTTCTTCCCAACTGTTTAACCTCCACTAAAATGTTTCAATTGTGAAACTTAATAATTTCAAGCGCAGAGATCCCTTCCTTCAACAACTTAAAATACAAGTACCTTCTCCTTTACACATACTATATGACTAATGATAGGAACATACTGCCAAACCACTAAGCACATACAACAACACACAAAAAAGATTAAGTTATTAACAGTGCCTGAAGGTATCACCTAAATATCACCGTTTTAATTCCAAAGCTGTACAGGTGAGCATTAACTCACAGCCATCTCTTGTGACGTACTCTGCCTGACATTTTACAGACTGAAAACCAAGGTATACAAAAATGAGTGATTTGCCTGCGAATGCAGAAATATATACATATATATACACAAACATGTATACATACATATATATTTATATATAGCAGGAATTCCCAATTCAAAGGATTGTTTCCACACTTCCGCCCCCGCAATCAGAATCACTTTCAGTACCAAAAAACATCAAAATAGGAGAGTTCACAATCACAACACTTACTACAAGCCCTGGAAAGTGCTGACACCCTAAGTCTTGTGCCTCTTGGCAAACTGTGAGTTGCACAAGCACACACAAATCCGACGCTTCTTCAAGCTACCGTTAGCAATACAGCCATCACACGGAGGCAACACTTAGGTGCAATTGCACAGATGCAAATAAAGATTCCTTCTTCTGGATTGCTTTGGTACTGTTAGATAAATAAAAATCTGTTTAAAACTAAAATGTTAGTTTCATTTCAGTTCCAGGAAAAAGAAAGAAAAAAAAGTTACTATTATTAGATGTTTTCAGACTAAGCAAGGTAATGCAACATTCCAAATATCAGAGATTTGAGTGCCTGGATCAAAACCATGTTCTCCTAAGAAGATTTCAAAATGGAGTTGCTGACAGACTTGAGATGTCATTAGAAGGCACAGCCACAACAAAGCTTTAAAGGAAAGTATCCGATAAAAATATTCTCATGTTGTACAATTGGTGGGTTCTGGTGCACTGTCAAATTTAAAAGAGCATCTTTTTTACTTTTCATGGCTCGTAATAGCTTGTTCATCTTTTTCTGCTTTTGTCACTGATATTTCATGTGTCTGCCTTGATCTTATTTTTAATGTAATTTACATACATACAAGCACCAAAAGATAATAATGATAATAACACACAGAGTAGCATGGCTAAAATGTGACTTGAAACTTCAAGACTGCAGCTTTAATTGATGCTCTGTCTTTATTTGCTGCATTTTGCCACAACAAACACAGGCAAAAAACTCTGATGAAGATGCAGTTTCAGAAAATGTCATCTATTCAAACAGAGATTAAAAAAAATACTAACAGTTTTAGGAGTCCCAGTGAGAAGTTGTGTCACCCACCCTGCGGCTGCCAAGTCTATCAGGTACAATGCAGCCAGCACAAAACTGCCTGCGAACATGCAGACCGTACCTAGTAAATCCTGATGTTTTATTGATTTAATGGAATGACCATTTTAAATAGCAGGGCAAGAACAGCAGCAACCAAAGGGGAAAAAGCTACGGAAAAAAAAAAAAAAAAAAAGCGTTTACTGCGGTTCTCTAGCAGAAATTCATTTACTCACACACAAAAAAACTTGACACATATAAAAACTATCTTCCTCTTTTTGTTTTCTTCAGAAATATTCAGAAGGCAAAAAGCATTTTTCCGTACACAAGAATGTGTAAAAATCACTGATTCAGTACAAAACTATCTCCAGAAGATAAGAACATCTGTAGTGTTCTAGGGCTTCAGTCTAAACACTGGGCAAGAGGCCTTCAGCTCCCAGCGATAATGGACAGTGTGTGCCTCCTGACAATATAATCGTTATAAACTTTATTATTACATGGTATTTCATGAGATGTCTGGCAGCTGATTGCAGAGATACAGCATAGCATATACTTCTCCCACACGTTTCATGGATATTTACTGAATTCCAGGATAACCTAACCTGTTAATGCTTCTGGAATGTATAAACACTGTTAACCGCTAAATTCCCTGTATCAACATTTCTGAAATAACCATTAAATAAGTTGGTGGCTAACTGTTGAGGAAGATTTTGATTTATTGAATAAAGTATCATCATGGGATGAAAATCAAGATCACATTTTTAGGGAGACATGACATATTATCCATAACGAGATGTAATTTTGTACTAAAATTTTATCCTATTTAAGATAAAGAGTATGTTTTCAGAATAGAATCAATGGCTGGATTTACACAATGCTGCTACTTGATATAGACCCTTGATGGCGATAATACTTTCCATTTATAAATTAACGCAATTACAAATATTAAGATTTTCTTAACATCAGATTGATAATTGCCTAATTATTCTGAAACAAATTAAAATAGTCTACCTGACTGAATGCCATTGAAGAAAATATTTGTCCATGGCTGGGTCATTAGTATTAGATCTCTCATAAGAAAAACAACTGCTTAACACCCACTCCCAAATCCTTTTTAAGCATGCACAAAACCACTTTATTTGACAAGATGCTTTTGAAAATCCAACCAAGAAGCATCTACCAGAGCCTGCATGTATCTACACTACATTGACAACAAGTAGAAACAAAAAGGTTTTTTTTAAAAAAAAAAAAAACTTGTTTGTAGGGTGGGCTGTTTTGGGTTTTTTTTTTGTTTGTTTTTGCTTGTTTATTTTTAATTCCTCAAGTTTGATTCCTTAACTGAGACTACATGTCTCAGTGCAAGCCTGTTAAAAATCAACAGGGTCCGTTAAAAAAAAAAAAAAATCACATTCAGGGTCAGCAGACGTTGGACTAGGCAGACATTGAAAGTCTTAGCCCCTCCACTGCCCAAACAACCAGCAGCAATACGGAGGGCTCCAAACCTTTGCCTCAAGCAATTATGAAGTAACTCAGTCCGTAGCATAATGAACAGTGAAATAATCCAAAAGAAACCGCACGACCCAGGCTAACTGCCAAACGCAGGAGGGGAACCTGGAGAACCTGCCTGGGAAGCTCTCCGAGATCTTGGAATGGGCAAACATCTGCCCGGGTGGCACGGGTGAAGGCAGCTCAACGGGGAGAAGGACTCTTGTTCAACGTTCCTTCCAGCTTGATGTCCTACACTTCTCAGACATAGAAATGGGCTCAGCGGAAGAGCCGAAGCTCTTGGTTCAGTCACACTTAGGTAACTGCATTTTGTTTCCACTAACAACATACCGGGAACACTTGACCTATAATAGTGGACATCAAGCTCTTGTTGCACATAGACATACGGTTCAGATACGCGGTTCTTAGTTCTAGTTCATCACATACATTCTGCTGGACCACACAGATGTGTTCTTCCACGTGGGCTGGATATGGTCATAGCGTGGATGCCAGCCTTGCCATAACACAGCAGTGTCACCCGTATCCGAGAGCAAGCTCCGCACCAGCGGGAGGGTTGGGGTGGGAAAGGATTTGCTGACAGCCACTTTAGCATGCTGAGAAATACATCCCTGAAGAGAACGAATCCGTCTGGTTCTTGGCCAGAACCAGATGATAAGAACCATCTTGGTTCTTATCATGTTAAAAACAGATACTACTAATATCCATACGAGCAACTGTTACAGACTGAAGGAAGACTCTAATGCCCTCTTTCTCATTACTGTTGGGCGCCACACTGAGCAGGTCTGAGATCCTAAAGATAATGCAAATCCCTTAGTATAAGAAACTGCCATTTTTAAGTTTTGGGGGAGGTTTTGCCTGGAAAGCACTACTGCACATCAATGATCCCATAGATTTTTATGTTCAATGCCTGTGCAGTCTTTAACCCAGAAAACCACATCAACACGTCCCTGCTGGATGCACGCAGCAAAATCTGGGAGACTCTAGAAAGTTAGCACTGTTGCACTTCCGAGACCCCCCTTGTGACACACTACATAGAACAAAAAGACTTTTCTAAAGCAATGCACTTGGACGAGGTAACCAAACTCTGCTTTGCAGAGTTGGTAGCAGAAGCGAGGCATATGCTCCCAAGCCTTGCTACAAGGCACAACACTTACGTTACCTTCCATTTTAACTGTTTTGATTCCTTTTACCAACATACAGTGAATTAACTTTACAAAACTTCTCTAATGTCTGCAAAGAAAAGTTCTTTAATTTATTCTAATACAAACTGAGTTTTGTTAACTAAAAACCACTACCATGGAACACATCAAGAAATGAAAGATGTTTTCCTTTGAGAAATATTAAATACTTCGCTTTCCTTCTCCCCACAAAGATTGAGCACACAAGTTTCAAAAGGATGATAACTTTGTTTTGTAATTTGTTTACTGCTTAATCATGAAGACCAGATTGAGCATTTGAGTCACACAGTTTCGTGCTGCACACCCCTAGAACAAGAATGTGCTGTATTTTTTTCCTTTATTCAGCTTACTGCATGTTTCTCCTACTGCTTATTCAGCTCACCATTTCAAAATGAAACGCAATCATATAGCAAGACTTCACTACAGCTAAACTATTTTAAATAGAAAACATACAAGCATGAGAAAATATTGCACTACTGTTCTCATACATCAGAGTATTTGCTAACTAACATAGATAAGAAGCGCTTCACTGCAGGCCCAGAGCAAAACCAAAGGAAGACTAGGGATCCTGGCTAAACAATATGTTGCAGCACATAACACACTGCCACATTTTCTTTGCTGTTTCAAATTCTGTTTTCTGCTTTTCAAATATTCTCTCAATAACAGTTCAAACAAGTCAAATTCAGCCCGCTAATGTCTATATTTCTCTCCATTTTACCTATAAACGTAGTTAAAGCAGCTACCAAAACTGCGCTATTATGCACAAATTATCTAATTAAAGTAATAGGTCAAACACAAAGTGATTTTTTTTAACTAGATCCAACAGCACAGAAAGCAAAGCATTTTTTTTTAATCTAAAACAATGGCACAATGTACAAGGGATTCTGAAGATAAATGAACTAGGGTGACATATGGATTCAGATATTTTATTTTGGGCACCCTAAACCAACTCAGATCTCTACGAAGCATTCACCTCTCCTATCCAGAGCAGCAGTCCTTCCTCTCCCTTCTCTCAAAGGCATTTCCATTCCCACTCCTTGCTCCACAACTGCCTTGTTGCCAGATCTGCCTCTGATGAGTCTGTATCTTCAAGACCACCTGGCTCTGCTCCCGAATTATCGGGTGACATGAGCTGGTCATCTTGTACCTGTGACAGCAAGTACCTCATCTTCTACCCCATCGCACTCCAAAAAATATCCTAGGATTTTTTTAAAAAAAATAAAATTAAAAAAAAAAAAAACTCTTTTATACCTTTACATCAGGTAAGTACATACAAATGTATTTTACACATTTTGCGGCAGTGGTGCTCAGACACTGAAGAAGGTTCATTTGGTGAATGCCGGGACATTCCCCGAGATTCAGGCTGAGGTTGCAGAAGACACCTCTTAAACGCACTGCTGGCAAACTGAAAATTGGAGATAGGAAATATTTTTTCCACTGCACAGGTTTGTAGGACTGAAACTTGAGAACTGTTGTACATATAAAAAGATGGAAGAGTAACCGACGTTGAGACACATAGAAACGGTAACTAACCTTAAAAATGGGGCATAAAAAGGTATCTCTCTCCTATCAGAAATCTTTAGAAGTAGACACCCGCCCTGAAACCTTTAAGGAAACACTCCACAGACAGCGAAAAATGCCCTGGATCTCCTGCAGGAAGAAGGAGCGAGCTGACGAGTATCTGTCAGGGAACCGTGGCGCAGGAGAGGGGAAGAGGCATGGGTATGTCTGGGGGGCAGGGGTGGAGAAAAGCATTATATGCTTATTCAGTTCAGCCAAGCATAGGACATAGTTCAGCCAAGCACATTATATATATTTCCTCAAGATATTTTTCTCAGTATACGAATACGCTGTAATGCAGTGGTCCCTACTGAGACGCTATATTCTGCTTAGCACAATGAGGTAAACACTGGCAAATGCTAGATTATTATTTGACTGTTCAAACTCCCTCTGCATGGGATATTCCACCAGTTCAAAGAAAAAAAAGTTTACTATCAATTACGGTGGTGATGTTTGATGTATTCTGTCTGTTTTTCATTTCATTTGAACAAAGAAGTAATTTAGCTTTACCACCTTCAGCACTGAGGTATTTCAACTTCCCAAACAGTTTTCATTACATAAATGCAAAGGAAATTTGCATCTGGGAAAGGATGAGGATGGTGCTAGGCCAGAAAAATTTCTCCATAGACTCCAATCTCTTTCACCAAGTATTCATAGAATCATAGAATCATTGAATGCTTAGGGTTGGAAGGGACCTCTAGAGGTCATCTAGTCCAAGTCCCCTATTGAGTCACCAAAAATCAACAAATATTGAGACTGGGGAATAACTGCCGTGTCTTCTCTCAAGAACACACCAGAAAAAGTCTAAGAAAAATTAGAGGCAGAAGACCACCAGAGCCACTAAGCAGAGGGAAACAGATCATCATGGGCAACTTCTGTCTATATTCTGATAAGAAATCACTATCAGGCCAAACAACCGCTGCCTAAACTCCATCATACAGCCATCTATACATCTTGTACCCAACATTTTTTGTCTTGTATCCAACATTTTATTGGTATCAGAGCTATACTCTGTTCCTCCATTGGGGAAAATCTGACCTACTGCCACAGTTGCCCATCAGTAAATAGAAGCAATGTGCAGCGACACAGCAAACACTGCAGGAGGCATTACAGAGGGGCTGGTATTAGAAAAGAAGAATCAGTTTCACAACAAACAAGGAAAGACTTGTACAGCCATAAACATGTTACCTTACATGTAGGAATAAATATCCCACATTTATATAATGCACGAAAATGTGTTGGAGAAAGCACTGCACACCCACACACAAACATATGCCCATTTACCCCATATAGACACACACAATCCTAAATTTATGACACAAAATGCCTGTAATATGTCAAACTGAATTATCATCATGTATACAAGAAAAGAGAAGTTAGCCAAATTTAAAAGTGATCTGCAAGCAACTCTAGAAAATGCCCTAACTTCACATAAAAAGCGCTGTGTTACTAACCCCAAGTATTGACAACTTTGGTCATATAACGTACTTTCTGAAAGTAGTGGTAAGTATCAGCATTATGGTTTTCAAGAAATATTAGTATTTCTTACATAGATTTTAGTCAAATTTACTTTTCAAGGATCCACTAATAGGTTAACTGAAGCAACAGCCTTTTCCAAGTGATCCAAGTTAACTTCAGGCTGAACTTCCTGCTACCAATACTGAAAATGCAATAGCTCTGTGCAGCAGCAGATGTGTCATATCCAGTAGTCAGATGGTACCCCGCTTCCTTTTTAGCTGTGTTCTCTCCTCCTCTAAGTAAATACTGGAACGATTACAAGCAAAACAGGGTGTGAGAGCAGAAAATGGGATGTAGGCTACACACAGTTAGAACAGGAGCTGCTTCTCACATGCTGCTGTAAGGAAGTACACCAAGAATAATCCACCACGGAGTTACCTGACATAAAAGCAATGGGATGTATAGTAACGGTGTGAAGGATTCTTATTCTGCTGTTTTTAGTTCCCAATATTTTAGTGCATTCTTTCTCGCAAATCTTAATGATGGCCAACACTAATAACTGGATTGGATATTTAAAATAGTGTTTTTGTTCTACTGAGTCTACTTTGTCAGTCTATTGAGTTTTTGATTACCCGGACTTGATGCTTCTTTGTCCAGTTCTACAAGGCAGGGCAGAATAAGCATGAAATCAAAAATGACTGAATCCAAAACATACTTGATTCCTAAACAAGCACACAAATGCCAGAGGAGGTTTTTTTTTTTTTTTTTTGGCCCACAAGTACTTTGCCTGACATTCAAAACATGATACTCCTTTCTCATGCTTCAAACTTCCAGCTCTTTGGCCACTTCAGCATTCAAACCAGACTCCTCAGCTCACAGCCTCGCTGTGGTAGGGGCTCTGCTCGGATATTTTGCGTACACCGGGTCAGCGATCCTTACACCAGAAGTACGTTCCTACGCATGCCTGTCTCGGGGCACGCAATGCTGAATCACTACACTCTGTCCAAGCTCCCTTGGAAATGAGCTTTTGCAGCATCCTTTTTATCATTCCAGCTAGAAACAATATGATTTCTGGAAAACCTGGTTCAGGAAGCAGCTTAAAGAACCTGTTATTGCACGGACTGGTTGGAGATGAAACAGTCATTGCCCTCACCGCTCCCCTGCACCCAACGAAGAGCACGTCCACGGGCTGGCCGGGCTTCGCCCCAACAGCGACAGCGCTGAAAGCTGCGACGCAGGGCAGCAAATGAGCAAATTCACAGAAAGGTGACCCAGAACGAGAGCAGCAGGTGAGAGCCACGGGACCCCTGCTCTGCCTGGCTCCCCACACGCTCTGCAAGCACCAGAGGAGATAGCAGGGCTAGAAGAGCCTAGCGCGAGCACGCCGGAGCTTTGTGACAGAAAGTTAGAACTCCACGTCAAGCCTTTCATGCAAACAATAAATATTACTTCTGCTCATAATCAGACTTTTCTCCAGCATCGTCTTTGAATGTTGAACCTTTTTCAATTAATTAAAAACTATGCACTGCAGAGTGCATATTTTATCAGCCCTCAGCTGCTTAAGTGTCTAGAAAAGACCAGGCAGTTTTTCTTTTTTCCAGGCAACCCAGAGCAAGTACTTGCAAGGGTCATATCTTTTTAATTATCTTTTCTCTCTTTGATTAATTATTCCGTCTGACAATAGCGTGTTTCTAATGCTATTCACCTGCCTTTGATGATTGACAACTTTTCTGTCTGATTCAAAGCAAACAGCTGCTGCCATGATTGCCTAGCAACCAGGAGGTGATGGATGAGCCCCAAAGATGGATGGCTGCAATAAATCATGTCTCCGGCTATAAAACTGAAAAAAGGGATAAGAATAAAAGCGAACAAAAAACAAAACAAGGTTTCTTCCCATGAGTGCACTCAGCTCCTCACCAATTACACCTGAAATGGACTTTGTGTCTATTAATAGCAAAGTTTTCTAATCAGTAAGAATGCAACCGTGCCATTTGTATCAAGGTGTGTTTACAATTGCTCCAGCAAATTGGCACTTGTACTTCAATTACCTGCTGTGCTACACGCGTGCAGGGGTGGGATAGCAAAGTTTTCCACTCTTGAAGCCTTCCACTCTTGAAGCCTTCATAGAAAATATTACATTTTACAGGGGTTTCTTGTGACATCGGACTTGCATGAAGTGAATAAACTTGAATTCTTACTTTCCACAACTGATGGGCAAAGGGAACTGAATTTTCAAAAGGAACAGTAAACACCTGAGTCTTGAAAAAAACTTATTTTATAAAACACATGTAAAATCCCCGAAGGCTTTGCAGAATACGGTGTGAGCCCAAATGCTGTATGCTGGCTTCTCAAATGCCGCTACAATCCCTTCTTGCTAGCGAGGCCCCCAGCAATCAGAGAAAAAGTTCATCTGACACGCAGCGTTTCGAAACAGCACTGACCTGTGCGCGTCCAAGACTATCTCCTTTCAGCAAAAGCACACTCTAGTCTAATTTCTCATATAATTTATTTAACTTTTCTACTAGGCACCAAAAAAGAAACACTGACTACAATTTCTCAGTTCAAAACAAGTTTAAACCTTGCTGCATACTACTGCTGTGCAGGGATGTCCGTTCCCAAGGACTTAACCATGCGCTTTGGGAGCTACCCATCCTGAATCCGTTATCTTGCTGGAGCCGCGGCCCGCGCTTCCCAGCGAAGACCTAATTGCCTACATAGAGCCGCTTCCTTAATTCTTCCAGCAGGTGGGGGTGTCCTGGCTGCCGGGAACGCACTTCCAAGGAGGAAGGGGATGCCCTGCCTTTCCTGGGATACAGCCTATCCTCCTCCAGCATCACCTGGGCGCCCGCACCAAGGTGCAGGGTTCCCTATGCGGCTTGGGCAGGGTGGATGGAAAGGAAAAACGCAAATGCCAGAGTGACTGTGTCTTGCAACTTTGCCTTCTTTGCTGCTGCAGGTCCAAAGCACGGCCTGCTAGCAAAAGAGAGCTGCATCGCATGGATCTTTTTTTGCGTATTTTCAAAGTATATTTTTATACAGGAGCTGACAATGTCCAGCCATGCCATGCTTAAGCAGCCACAGTCCTGCATCTATTTTAGCGCTATATCCAGCGCCCGGCTTTCATCGCACAAAAGCTTGCCGGTCCCCTTGCACGGGCCACAGCTTGGGCGATTTCTTTACAATTTCCAAAATTCTGCCCCCAAAAACTTAACTCTGCCCCTGCCACGGAGACACACACGTGCCCCGGAGCCCAGCTCCCGGCACAACCGCACAGCACCGCCGTAATGACCGGCTGTATCTGGTAACAAACAATGAGGAGGCAAAGCCATCAATCAAAACGCGCACGCTGCGGCCTCCATTCTGTCCCAGCTCATCCAACTCTCAAGTTACAGCTTTACACGGCAAGTCTAAATAATATTCAAAATGATAAATGGCACTATAAGCCTGATATCCATCATCAATCTTTTTTTAAGGAACATCCATCTTCAATAATGCACGTTTGAATCATGTGAAACCAAGAGCTCCCAGATTCATTTACACAACCCCCAGCAAGCTGGTGCTGCCTGAATGATACGTGTCAGCCAGCCTTCCCCAACTGCCAAAGTTGAAATAAATAAATAAATAAAATAAAAATAAATAAAGGATACAGAGAAAAAGGGGAACAGGAGGAAAAGCCTCTGGAGGGACCTGGCAGATCACACGGAGCAGCGCAACCGCCCCGGCCGCCCCGCAATCTGCCCCGCGCTGGGGACGCGCTGCCCCCTCCCCGAGCGCCCCGTCCCCCCGCGCCCGGCC
>NW_010583743.1:28533-55216 GCF_000705375.1 Tinamus guttatus | reverse complement strand
CGCAGGTGCCCGGCAGCCCTGCGGCGGCGGCGGCCGCGCGCGGAGCGCGAGCGCCCGCGGGCTCTCGGAGCAGCAGTGGGGCCGTGGGCTCCGTGGGGACACGCAGCCTCCCACGGGAGCAGGCAGGGCTGGGGGCCAGGGCCAAATCCCACATAAACCATTCCATCTCGTCAGTTAAACCGCTCGTGTGGGCAAAGTGAGTGAATTGGACTTTAACATTTTATTAATATTTATCTTCTGTGCAACAGGACCCACAAATAATCAAATAAGCAAAACTTCAATCCTCAAATGCAGCTTTAATCTTAAAATTGGTTAGCTTATCAGAGGGGTAACGTTTATTTTCAGAGACAGGCTGCTAGGAGCCATCAGCTGAAATGGAAGCCTCTAAGTGAAAGGATGCAAGTTTATGGGGCAGGGTTGTCCATATTTATAGGTTCTGCTCAACCCATATTTCTGTTTTTATATGCACGTGTCAAAAATTAATATACAGCAAACTTCACCAACAGTTTTAAGAGAGCCTAAAATATAATAAAATCAATAAATGATGTTCTGGCATAAATGTTGCTGTAGCTGAGGGTGGTCAGGTTCAAAGGGCAACATCTGACCATTTCTCTTTCCCACCCTGCTGCAGAGTAAGACCCTCCTCTCAACTTCAAATCACTGGGGAGAGGGTAATTTAAGCTATACTTGATGTACCCTATACATCACTGTCTGCAGGACCAGGTTTAAAATTAAACTCTGATGTACAAAGTTAAACAAAAATGAGATAAAAATTGGCAGGGGTTGAAGAGGGTCAAAGTAGTCAAAACACAAGGTAGACTATTGCTTCTTTTGATTTATGTTATTCTGTTCACTAAAAAAAAATAAAATTATAGCTCTCATAGAGACTTTTTTCATTGAGAATAACACATTTCTAATTTGTCTTCTATAGACTTGCAGGACTTTTGCTCTGGGAGTTGGAAGCATTTATTTATTTATTTATTTAGGCAAGGGGAGAATATCATCAACTGCTGGCAGAATATTCAAATTACCATTAGATATGACCTTTGTCACTCAACAGCAAGAGAAAGAGAACAGTATTTCACTTTCCGTTAATGGTTATCTAATAATGCATGTCCATATAACCTCATACTTGCATAGAGTTTTGCTTTCAGGGAACTCTTTAAAGCACAAACTGTGTTTTAGAGTCGCATATGGCAACAAAAAGAAATAGTCCAGCGAATGATTCCTTTTGCATGTTGCACGCATGCATAATGCAGTTACCTCCAGAAAATTAGTACAGGAAAGATGCCAAACAGAGGATTCTTTTGAAATCAATTCAAGAAAATCCTTGCAGGAAGTTTATTTTTTATGCTGTGGTCAAGTTTTCTTCATATTGCTATTTACATGGTTAGTGTGCGGACTGCAGGCAAAATAATTTGGAATTGTAATCTTTATTTTCTGTAATATAATAATGAAATCAACTACTATTCACTGGAATCAAATGAATTTTTCTGTGCTACTCCAGCAGGAGGACTTCTACTGGCTAAGCTGCCATGCTAATAAGAAAACAAAGAAAAATCAAGTCCCTGCAAGGCTAGCAAATCAAGAATCCTTGTTCTAAACATAATGGTTGTCATGTAAAGATTTTGAAATCTTTCAAAAACCGATTAAGCAAGTTATTTCTGAAGGTGTTTAATTTTAGAGCAGGCTGAAGTTAGGCATGTTCTTAAGCCTTGGGCTGTATTAGAGCTTGAGAAACAAAAGGGCTCAAAACCCTCAAAACACCTGAACTTGATTTGAAGTCTAACACAAAAAAACCTTCTGCTGTCCAGACAAATACAATGTTTTTATAGTAGTGTTTCATTAATATTGACAATGAAGATTCTTTATTGCTGATTTAGGTAGAACCTTCCTGCTGATTAAAATGCAGATTTCAGTCTTTCAATTCTTCAAACAAAAGTCTGAGCAACGCACTGTGCAAAATGCGCTTTTATATATGTGATTTTATAGGACTAGCTGCATATTTGCTTTTAATACATATATTTTGGCAAACAGTTTTTATGGTATTCTTTTTCTCCACAGACATCTGTTTGGAAAGATGAAAGTGAAATAGGCATACCAACAGCAAATTGTTTTAATAGGAACAGCAAGCAAAGATATGGATGAAATATTAGAATGACTCCATAATTTGGGCTCTACAGTGCTCAACCTTCTGGATTTAACAGCTGGACAGTTCTTTTTTTTTCCCACTACTGATTGGGACTTTTTCAAACATCTATTAATACTGTATTTTGTAAAGCTTTTTTGCATGTACTTGGCAACTATAGCATGTTTTATTTAACAAAGAGCAGAGATAGCAGCTAGTTGATTATGAAATCATCATCCAATTTTTTCCTGTGTCCAATACATTTGGGTAATCAGGAAGACGATGAATCGAGGAGGCAGTCAGAAAAGCTGCAAAGGAAGCGCCACAGCTCTTATGAAAGATGGAAAAGGTACAAGAGCCCATTGGGTTTGAGACTTAGGGTTCAGCATCCAGGGGCTGCTCCGAGGCTAGCAGCTACTCAGAAATCAGGTGAAGAAGAAATAGCCATGAAAACATAAACAAAGGGAGATAATCAGCTGCTAGAAATACAAGTAACCCTTTAAAATCACAGGCTTAGCACAAGTGATGCCTTCCACTGACTTAGTCATGTGGCAATTGAGAGGAGCTGGGCATGGAAAATGAACTGATGGATTCCTGTGTGCACCAAGCAGTTGACTAGAGGTAACTGAGTCATTTTACGGCCCTTATTCCAAGTGCATTACTGTACGTGGGCACCCCAGGCTCGGCTGTGTCAGGGGCGCCTAAGCACGCTGGTTCAGGAAGGGCCCGATTCACGGCTCATCAAAACCAATGCAATGATTTCCACTCGGAGTTCCTTGGAGTTTGGGATTAGGCCTTTTCCACCCACCTGGCTGTGAGAGATTCCCGTTTCAGCGCAGCTGCGAGATGCAGTTCGTTCCACTATCTTGTACTGCCCATTTTTAGTGCCTAGCAGTTTTGCAGAGTGAAATCTACCCATCGACATGTGCAAGGCCTCTGTGCTATATATGTATTAATGACATTTCTGCAATCCCTATTTTTGCCAAGAAAAGCAGCCATATCAGATTTTCCTTCAGAGAGTGCTAAGGTTTACGTTGCTGCACTCAGGCGCTTGCAGGGCACCGTGCTTCGAGCAACAGTGAACAACCCAGTTTATAATTTAATAAAAGCCCTCAGAGTAATTAGTATTCACTCAATGAAACTCACAGTTTGCAGAGGTCCAGTCAAAGGCCTAAGTGCCATCTAAGTCCAGCTTATTCCCCAAGGCACCTCTGAACTGAATTGGGCCCTATTTTATTAAATTATAATAGAAAGACTGCCATGTCAAGTATACTGATGCTGAAAGACCCAACCCCACCAGACCTCGCACAGATAAGTAATCATCACTTATGCTAATAGCACATTTGGCTTCGGTGGGCTGACACATGAGGATGGACTCCTTACTTGACTAAGATTAGTCAGAACAGGCATGTTACACAGAACAAATGACTTACAAACACCCAGCCGCAGCAAAGTGCTGACTGCCATCAGTGACGGCCGCGAGGGTGAATGAAGGGCAGGAGATGATCTTTAGAAACCTGGCTGAATACTATTAGTGAACGGGTGACAGTTTTGCAGATTTCTAACAAACAAACCAAAGCTTGGCCTCCTCACTTATGTGCTTCTCCCGGCTGGTTTTCTGTCCTGCTTTTGTATCTTTTGCCATCATCCAACATTCACGGTTTTCTATTTTCACTCTTTCTTCTTCGACGCTTGCGAGTGAATGCGCTGGCCCTGCCCGGCCCGCGGGGACCCGCGCGGTCTCTGTGCTCATTTAGTCTTTGGCTTCTCCCTTCACAGCTGACAATAAGGGCATCGCACAGGGCACGCTGTTGCGGGGAGCCTGTCTGATAAAATGCCTCACTGTTAGGGCTTCTGTTTAATACAATTTTGTTGCAGGCGGGTCACAGAAACAATCAGATTTTTGGCCCTTACGCTCTGCAGTACATTTATACCAGCATCCTAGAGAGAAAAACTTTGTGTCTCACCTGCATCCATCTCACCCGTTCATTCTGGAATTCTTTGTGACCCAGCTTTTCCTTTCTATTTATTTTATAGTAGTAGTAGTATTCCTAAATGAGTGTTTTCCTGTTTTTTGGGGACTTCTAGTGCAGCTCCAATGATTCCTCTGTGTGTGAGTGCATGTCTGTGTGTTTTGCCAATCACACGAGTGAAATACAAGTAATAAGCATAATTAAAATGCCCTAACTTCTGCAACTTTCTTTTCACTACACTGTGAAGCACTGAAAGCAAAACCAGTTTCCTAAAGAACCCTTCCATAGCAGGCCCTTGAACAAGATGACTGTTTCTAATAAGCAACAGCTGTCGTTGTGGTTTTACTAGTCAAATGATTCATGTCTTTTGCTCAGAAATGATAAGTGGAACAAATGTTTACTTAGATATGTAACAGAGGAACAATTGAAAAATAGTAGACTGTCAAACAGAAATATTTCCCTGTTATCTGATCTTTAACAATTAGTCTGAACTGGGTTTTAGTCACTAGGCAGTGTTGCAGTCAGGATGGCAGAGGGTTCAGCTCGCAGAGTTTTGCAGACTGCTCTGCCAAATGTGCAGGACTCTGTGGTTTTTAGGAGATACCAGCAGTCATCTCTGCAAACTGCTGCCTGTTGCCCTCTTTGCTGCTGTTGCCTTCATTCACTCCCAAAAGGAGGGCCATGAACTTACCGTATCTCTTAGTTCCTGGGGATTTCTCTGATGTCTTCAGGAAAACCAACGGGTTGCTCGGCTACCTAGTGTTGAGTGAAGACCCTCTTGTGGCTCCTGTCGCCCCAGGATGGTACCGGGGGTACCAGCAAGTATCACTGACCTCTCTGGCCTTCTATCGATGCTCGCCAATAGACTAGGATCTAAATGCACCCTTATTTCACATAGATTCTGGACTCTGCCACTTCTTCTGATCTTTCTCTCAAATCTCTCTGCCTGATGCTGCACTGCATCATGCAGAAGGGCACTGTTTCCCCCTGTTACCAGATTTCAGGGATGAGCATCCTTTTATTCCATGTTTCTGTATTATCTGGTTCGACGAGACCCCCATCTCAACAGCAGCGTGTAAGTATCCCCGAAATATAAATGGATAATAATTAAAAGATTACTTTTGACATTTCATATTCTGGAGAGTGAAATAAAACATGCACGAAACTTTCCTGAAGTGTAACCAAGAGATCAAATGATAAAATTCTTCCAGCAACAAAGAGTTGACACAGATTTCACGAGATTAAACTGAATCAACTCAACGGAGGCTTGGTCTGGTGGCTTATTCCTATAAAGTATATGAGAAAAATAAGTGAGATGATCAAATTACCCTCCCAGCATGGGCCTGACACGGCTGCAGCCTCGCGGGTACCGAGCAGGTGTGTTGTCTAATTACACCCTGCGCCGCGAGGCCGGGCCGAGCTTCCCGCGCGCTTCCCGGGAACACGGAGGTGTCGGCAGCCGTCAGCAGCCGGAGCGCAGGGCAAGGACAAGGCACCCGACAGGAGGAGGAAGGGGCAGACCCACAGCCCTGCTTGGAGTTTTTAAAATATATATATACGTCCCCAGCCTGGGCCGCCCTGACGCCGCTTGTCATAGTTCTTTCACATGTATCTGAGTAACTCTCCCTTTTGGTGAGCCACACAAAATTCTTTTTTAACATTTTCCCTTTTATAACCGGTGAGATATCTGGCTAAGCATAACGATTTATTTGTTTATTAATTAATCAACGACAGGCACACTAGGAGCTACAGTGCGAGCAGTCCCACACATAGGTTTTTTTCCCAAGGGAAATATACATCTTTTTTTCAAGAGCATAAATGGACATTTCTATAAATTGCCACTACTTGGGTGCATGTAATATGCAATATTAGTCATCTTTGTATTCCAGGTGAATCCAGACTAGACTGCCAGCCTCTAGGGGAGTCTGCTTCATATAATTATCAGTATTCAAAGAATGATTGTAGATGTTGTAGCTTAACAGCAGGTGAATGGTCCTTATCTGAATATTAAATAAAGTGCAACTGGATTTCAGGTTGTCTCTGACTAAATGTTTGCAAAGTCATTAGTGAAAGCATGCGGCTGTAATCCCCACCACTCCTTACACACAACTTCCACTTTTGTTTTTAATTCCTTTCCAGGGTGAATCACTCATTTCCCTCCTTTCTTATACATACACTCCTGCCCATTGGTCGGGCTACAAGCAGGGAAGCTGCCTGGAAGTAGGATCTACGCTTTTTTAATGATAAACACCAAAAGAAACCTAGAGAAGGGCAAGAGAGTGATTTATTATTTCCTCTAAGGACTATCAGAGCACTGAGTGTGAGGAAAAGGCTCTCAGTAAACTGCTCCTTCATCCTCCCAAGTTCTGGGGACTTCAGCTCTGTGTTTGGCTTCCTCGTTGCACAAGCCAAGCGGCCACTTTATGTATTTATTTAGCAAAAGCCTGTTATTTCTGTTTTATAATGGGGAGGCCTGGAATATACTTAAAACTATTTTAACAGTTTGTTACTTGATGATATGTGAATATGGTTGATGTGAATATGCCCCTACCGCGGAGCAGAAGGAAGCCAAGCAGAGGGAGGATCCAGGTTATTGGGGATCAGTGCAGAGGAGCCGCTGCCGGATCCAGCGCCAGCCTTGGAAGTACAACCGGGTCACGGAGAGCCCGGCGTATCCCTCATCCCACTGGAGCTGCTTTTAAGGGACCACCTTTAAGGGACTCCTTTATACCAGCTGCATCAGGGGGAGCATGAACGAGAGATTTCTTTTCCAGCGAGAGGGCATTGATGGGTATTTTCTATGTTTAAAAACATTCTGAAACAGACAACAATTAAACAGTGAACTGCAGGTCTGCCCACTTTCCCTAATGCCCTCCCCTCACACAGCCCCTTTCTAGCCCTGCTATATAATGTTATAACGTTACCTGTGGTAAGGCCGTGCTGCATGGGGAGCACGGCGCTGCTCCGGGGCCCACGGCGTCCTCCATCCCGCTCCTCCTGCACGCGAGATACCCCTGGCTCTGCACCTCTCCAAATGTGCTCCTAGGGACAGGGACAGCAACGGGTCCCACAGGCTGCTCCCATGCTCCATCCGCACCGCGGCTGCCGGTGACGTTGGAAGAGCCTCAGGCCGTGCTTTCCAGTCCCGTATTCCTAAGCATGCTGAAGTATGTACAATAGTTACAGCATTGGTGGTGATCTTCCTGTTTCTGTCGTGTTAAAAAAGGAAACAGGCCAAACAAACAGTCCTTTCTGTTGGGTTTCTTCTGAAGCGAAGGGCTCTCCGTCATTGAGGCAGCAGCTTTTTCCAAGGACTCCCTCCTCCAAGACCGAACAGAACAAAACACAGAAATTCACAACTTTTCTGTATTTCACATTTCTATACATAAAAAATTTTTCAGTCAAAACTGTTCTGCACAGGTCAGTCCAGAAACCAATGTTCTCATTCTTGCTCCAGTGCAAGTCAGCTGCAGCCTCTGCTATTAGCGCTAACTGGGCCATACACTCATCTATTTTCTATTGATGCTATTTAGCAACACTTGAACCCGTGCTATTTGTATTCATTTGTATTTTTACAACTCCCTGAAGCACTTACACGTCTCCCAGTTTAAAAATAAGGGCTTTTACAGGCCGTCTTCACTTAAAAGTCAATAGCCAAATCCCATGCCATCTGAAGCCAGTGGAAATTTTGACATTTATTTAAATGGTGAAATCATAATTTGGTTGAAAGTGTACAGTAAAGGGGAAGATGATTTGCTTAGGGAGTGATGAGGTTTGGCTTTGTCCCTGTCATCAACCACATGCTGGTTGATTTAAGAACGAAACTTGGACGTGCTCACAGAGGCAATCAATCACCAGAGCGGATGCCCTCATACAGCCAGGCTAAGCAGTGGGACAAACATGGGAACGAAGCGGGAGAGCACAGAAAAAGAAGGTCTTAGGACATCTGAGCCTCTCTTGGCTTTGTATCATAGCCCCACAAACTTAAGCAAGCAGTGAGCAAGCTCAGAGCATGGCTCTTCTGCAGTTGATTGATGAAGGTTGGACACTGCAGTCCTTATTCATAATTTTCACTTGTTTTGGAGAGTTTTTTTTTGCATGTGGGAGGGCTAAACAATGGCTAGAACACATGCCAGCTCAACCAAGTTTGCCAAAAACACTTCCCATCCCCTTTACGGACTCACAACCAGGTGCAACTTTCTAAGATCCAACCTGCGAGGAGTTGGAATAAGACCCTGTGGTTTTGGTCTCCTGAGCAATCCACGCATTGGCTGCAGGTAGAACCTCTTGAGCACGCCAGACCTATTTTCAAGTACCCTGGTAAATACTGTAGTACACATTTTACTACCCTATAATACTTATATTAGCAATGTAATCGTGTCTCAGCCTGTAGCACACAGCTGTTTGCCAGATTCCTGGGAGAGGAGGGTGAAGATGTAACCGCGCTCTGGCTCTCGGTGCTGCCCCAGACCATAACAGGGTAACTTGGTCTCCTTGGACAGGGGTTTTGCCCCACAGGGAGAGCCACAGAAACAGCCTTGTGTGAGGGAGGGTGCGAGCTGTGCAAATACAACCCTCCCGCTCTAAATCAGTAAGGCAAAATGAAAAGCCACTTCGGAAATTTCCTCTGAATCTGGCCCCAGTATATAGTTCTGTGAGTTCAAAGCAACGGCGCTAACTTTATTGTTATTTGTGTTTGGATCAAAGAAAATTATGAAAATAAACATTAGACAGAATTATAATCAACGCTGGAAAAGAAATGTTTACTAAAGATTTTCTTCTGTGTTCTCCTACCAGCATTAATAATGTTTTCTTTCTCTAAAGTTTTCTTGCTTCCTTCAAAGAGATTGATTTCAGTGGAAAGAACAAACATATGCAAATAAACTGAATGATGTTATACCCCCTGCCCCTAGCCCCCAAACTGCATCAGATAATTCCATATTGTTAGTCTGCATTACATTTTTATCAGTTTTTTGTCTTAATCAGATATGAAGCTCTTGCAGTACATCTCTAGAACTGGGCTCTGACCCTGATGTGACTCTACAGCACAGAAGCAGCCTTAACCCCGCTGTAATCTAATAGTTCAAATTTAACGGATTTGTTTTTTCAGTGGAAATAATGGCTTCCTGTCACAAAACAGAGCCCCAGATTACATATCTGATAAATGGCTTTGGTATGATTTCTCATGTAACACACAATTAACAGTGTTTTTCAAAAGATTTCACGGTTTACAGATTTGGTGAAAGCATTAAGAAGTTCATTACTATGTATTTTCTTCTTTAAAAAAAAAGGGGGGGGGGAAAAGAGAATTAACATTTCTGCTAGTGCTTTAAAAAGCAAATACTTAGAAAGAGCTCACCTATCTTTTGCACTGTTAATTTAGCATCCGAGCACTATATTGAAATTATCACCAATGAGCGCTGATGTATTTTTTTTCCATGAGGCATATAATTATAATTGATAACCGAAAATGTAAATAGGGTAATTTTGATTTTATAAGCTACCACCCATACAGATACTGAGAATTTCCCCATTATAGCTATAAGCAGTGTTTTTTGTCATGCCATAATCCCCTAAACATTATCGACTAGCTAATAACTGAGCAATATGTAAGGAGAGGTGCAGTTGGGGCTTGGGGGAGTTCTCAGCCCCCGTTTGCTGCGGAAGGTGCAGCTGGGTGACGCTCAGCCCGCTCGGTCCCCGGCCCCGTGTCACCTCGTGCCACCAAGCCCCAGCATCCACAACGAGGTAATCAGCACCTCGTAGTTCATCGGTGTGAACGCTGGTCAGACGGCCTGTATTTTATTAACAGAAAGAGGGTCACAAGTCAAATACATGCTTGGGGTCAGCGAGCAAATACAAAAGAAGATTAGAGGAACAAAAGAACGTGACTGGAGGGGTAAAATCCCACTGGGGGTTAATCGAGCAGAAATGTATCAAAGAATGTAAACTACCCTTTCTTTTGTTATTCATCATACAGGACGCAGTTCCTATATCCTGCTGATTCCGGCTAGATACAGCATCATCTCCCGAATGCTATCTTTTAATGATCTCTTTGTGCACAGCCTTACGGAGGGACTTCCGATATTACTGCTACTACTACTATTAAAATAATAATAATAATTAAAAACAGCTAGCAGAAGGATATGGACTACAAGAATTTGCTTCATTTACTATCCTATTATGCAAAGATGCTCTAAAAAAAAAAAAAACAGATAAAAATAGTATACAATGTCACTTTTCTGGGATTCTCTTCTGCCTTCAGGAAAAAATACTGGAGCAAGAATTAACTTCACAATTATTCAGATTTAGGTCCCTCTTGCAAATCAAATGAATTAATAAAAATATATCTTAAGAGATGGCAATATATTGCTATAGTTTTAATTTTTCTAAGAAATATTATCCTTTCAAGACAGAAAAACAAAACTGGATCTAGCATGCTTGATTTGCACAGTAAGTCCTGGACTTGGTAGGGCCCAAATGGCAGCAGTCAAGAAAAATCATAGGGTACTTACCAAGTGGCAGCTGATTTTCCCTTCTGATACATGTTCGTCGCTCTTTCTATGACAACAAGCAGAATATTCTGCCTTATTTAAACTATGCACATTTGTCTAATTCTTTAAAATCCCAGCAGTGGAAAGATTCCCTTTTCATCAATTTCCATTTATTACGCTGGTAGCTACATATTGCAACCCAAATTCTTCTCTCCATGCATACTGCACATATATAGACTTTATGTTTGTACACTTCATATGGAAAGCATATTTCAAAACTATTGTATTACCGCGTGCCAGAATATTGTCGCTGTGGGAATGCAGACACATGTTATCAAAAGTACAGTACAAAGCAAGGGAGGGAGAGCAAGGGAGCTCTAGGACTGTAACTCCATGCACCAGGCTTCATGTGCAGTGCTCCTCTTAAGGGGCGTGTTTTCTCCAAAAAACAAGCAATATGTCCTTATTTGAGGCTGGAATAAACGTTAATTGGTCCAGTCCTGCCCTTTGAAAGGAAAATGGGGATTTCTGTCACTGATGTCAAGATGAGCCAGGCTCAGAGGCTGAAAATCTGTAAGTTGCAGAGAGCTGCTACATACAGGGAAATCGCGTGGCCAGACGCAAACCACGGGGCGCTGCGGAGGGCGTCGTGTGCCGTAACACACTGCAAAGGCAAATCCAAGGCTTCCTTATTCAGCTATTTATCTGTATCTATCTATAGAAAGAAGCATTCCCACACAATTTAGTTTTACAAATTATCCTGCGTATCTACATCTGCATCCCCATTCAGGAATACATGCATCCGATCCTGCATCGTGCACCAAAGTACATAGTTTTGAGCTTATCTAGGTTAAATATGTGCTTAGGTGTCCCGCTGGATCGGGACTAGACTGTGTTACATTTTGCAAGAGGGAGCACGGAGCTGCGGCTGGTTTCTCCTCTTTGAGCACAGGGTATCGTGGCAGGGCGCACATACTGCAGCTGACCTAAAATCCACAGCCAAACAGCGGGTGCCGATAACAACATTTCCTTTATGTAACTGCTCTTAAAAGTAGCAATGTCTCTCTCACTTCCAACTATAGTGCCAGACTGTATTTACCCAGTGATCCAGATGTAATAAGGTCTCGTTACAAGCCGCAGATTTTAATAAGTTATTTATCTGTAAGTAAGTGGGTTTAAAAAAAAAAATCACAAATTTTAGAAATATTTTCTGGAAGATATGCTAACATTTCCTGCCTCTAAGGTTGTGTGCTCATTACATATTTTAGTATTATTTAAAGGGTTTTTAGAAGAGATAAATCATCACAGAATGGATTTAGATGGCCTTATAAAATAGTAACAGGTATTTAATACATAAAGAAGCCCATACAAAAATGACAAACTCTTAAATCTACATTGACACACAATTAATACAGTTCTAAAAAGCCACAAGCTTAAAGTGTCTCTCCAAGATTGAGATTTTCGCCACTTGATTGCTTTCTGTGGAATACAGTTCACTAAAACAGGGTATGCTGAACTCTTCTGCTAACTCAATACAGAAACACCATTAAAGTTAACTTTTGAATTATGTGGTCAAAATGTTAAAAAAAAATTGCTCTATGAAATATAATTACCTGCGCACCTGTGTCACATGGAAGATACCTACTACCTACTTTGGACAGCAGCGCTGAGATGCCCTGAGGTTTGCATAATGCCAACATGTTGTATTACTACTTAATGGCTGGTGAATTAGAGTTTTACTACAGTCACAACGTATATATTGGGCTCTTCTAGTAAATTGATCACTCAAATAAAAAGAAAGGAATGTTTTTGATCTGTAAAGAAGATGGGCAAAAAAATAAGTCTGCTCGTCTTAACTCCACATTAGGGGGAAAAAAATGAACTTTGATCTATCATATTGCAGAGCTGCTTGTATTTCAGTGGCAATTTATCTATTCTTTAATAGTCAAAGCTCCCAAGTAGTAAAAGCTTCTCAGACTTCCTAATCTAATTGCTATTATTTAAAATTTTTATTCCCCATGACTTACTGTTCAGAAGCAAGGAAGCAGCACGGTTTCTTAGCTCTCCTCTCTTTTATAAGACCTGGGGAAATGAAGCCAAACAACACAGATTTTGTCCCTCCCGCTGCTGCCGTGAGAGCCAGCCCTGTGCGTCCTGGTGCTTCCCGTCTCACCCAACCCCAGCCCAGGATGCTCTGGAGGTGCCGGCTCTGCTTCAGCGCCGGGCACGACCTTGGCTTAGGGAGCTACTTGGGTGCTCCAGCCACCTGCATTGCCTTGGGGTGACACGGAAGGATCCTCTGTCCCCTTTCCCCATCAGGCCACAAGCATCCTGGCCCCAGCACCTTTTGCTAACAGGATCCCCTTGTTCAAGCCCAAATCCACAGGGACAGGAGGACATCCATCACCTTGCAGGCCTGGCTCAGCACTGCCTCTGAAGTAAGCCTAGGCCTGGCTTGTTTTGAAAAAAGTTTACCTTGGCAAGACCAAAGCGCAGGGAGGAGCGTTAGAAGCTGCAGATCTAACTTGCATGTTGTTATTGCTAAACATTAAACCCTAGGGTCGGAATGCATAATTCCCACCGCCAGCCTCTCCGGCTCCACAACACATCAATGTATCTGCTAAATGGGAGCCGTACTCACATCGCATCTTATCATAATGTCGCAAAACCCATAAACTTACAAATCAGTTTTAAGGCAAAATACATGACAGCAAAATATAAGTACACAAAAACTACATTAAATATCAGTCTTCATTTGTCCTTACCACTTCAACTTACCTCTCAGTTCAAAACTACTCGCTGCAGCGCACAGCTTGAGACAGTCTAAGATCCATTTTAGAGTGGACTGAAATATAAATGACAGTTCGCACTACACATGAACATAGACAACTGTATAAAATATTTAAATAAAGACAGAAAAGAACAGAGGAAACCAACAGAGCCTTTGGCAGACCCAGCCTTTGGGAATTTAGCAGCTTGAGATTCATTGCAAATTTCATCTTTAATGTTATTTTTAGTTCAATATTTTGTAGCACTCAGAAGTAAATCTTTGTGTGCTGTCTCCCTTCCTGCTTGTGCTGCTTCTTTTTCTGATTTTTTTTTTTAAGAAACCTAATGTATTTTCAATACAATTGATTTCTGACATGTTTGACATTATTTTTTAGAGTTACCCTGTTTCTTCATACAAGTCAGTGAAAACCATTGTGTTGATGCTTCTTTTTAAGTGCTGGATATCGACTGCAATAATCGAATACAAACAAGATCCTGCAGCGGTCTTTGTTCCAGTCCACCTTGTGGTGCAGTAAATTCTCTTATTTTGGTTCCTGGATTAGGGTCAACGCCTTTATGAGCTTCTCACTGTTGCTCCAAACATTGCCATGCACCAGATGTGTTAAAATATGGTACACGAGGGAGCTCCGCGTGCAGCATCCTGGGCGGACAGGCCTGACCCACCACTCGCAGGGCCTGCCCTCCTGCCAAGCCAGCAACACGGTTACTGCCTTCATCTCCACCGGGGCAGAGACCACGGGCACTGAGAACCTAACAGCGCGGGCCTACAAATGCATCTGCAGCAGCAGCACGTCAGCTGCCATGCAGCAAACACCTACATCCACTGCCATCCCATGGCGAATGCAGGATACCAGGGAACGAGAAACAATAATACTTACCTCCCATACTGGGGAGCTGGCAAGGGAACAGGAAAACTTACCAAAGGTTGGTAGAATGGTAGGTTCACCTCCTACTTCACCTCTTCAAACCTTGCAGTGTGCCCACACTCAGGTGTCTTGTCCAATAATCCTACTTAAAAAAGAACTGTTACTTGCCAGGCCATTCCCCTCCCTCCTGCTGCAGGGAGCTCAATAAAGAGCCTATTTCCCCATTACTATCGTTACGTTTAACAGTTGTCCCGCAGACCATGACATTACCAGTAGATGATTTCATATGCCATGGAACAACAACAGCGGTGTGACAGGAGAAGGGAACCATGCAGAGGCACAAAGTAAGACTAAGGTTACTTATATGCACAGCATGAACTACACTACTTTTGCTTTAATTAACTCCAATTTCATTAGGCTGAAGTTGGAATTGTGACTCATTATTGGAGAGAATGTGGAATTTTTCCCTTTTTTTTTTTTCCTCTCCATGGAAGAGCCAGGAAGAGGAGGATGATCTTGCCTGATCATAAGGCTTTAAGATGAAAGACAGTTTCTCCATTTATAAAGACGCATCGGGAACAATTATTCAACATTTCCCACAAATGCAAGGACAAGGAGCACCCAATTAAGTGATCAGGCATCAGTCTGAAAACAAACAATAAAGTACTTTATCCCCTCAGTGAGGAATGAAATTAAGAAACTCAAGGCTGCAGGACTGCGTGGACATCAAAAGTGTAGATCGATGATAAAAAGGATGACATGAAGTCATGCAAGATAAATCTGTCAAGAGCTAGTAAACACAGCGATTGAGATCCGACCTCCAAATCAAAGCACATAACATGCTGATCCTCGAGAAGGATGCAGTGGGAGAAGGATCCCTCTCTGTGTGACCTTTTTCATACGCATTTTCCCTAAGTGTTTGCCCCTGCTCACTGCCAGACATGCAACACTGGTCAGAGAGGACATTTTGTCCAAATCGGGTGGCAGCTGGTGTTCATATGTTCTGAAATTTTCAAAATCCTTGCTTGTTTTATCTGAGGCCTTATGTGTTAGATTTTTTTCAATTTCAAATTCAAGACAAGATAACTAGTGGAGAGAAAAAAAAAAAAAAGAAAAAAGCCCCGCCTGGAAAGAGTCACCCAAAGGGCAAAGGGAAGCAACACAAAAGCTGGAGCCTCGTGAGGTCAGAATGTTTTCCATGGAGGTCATGTCTTGCCACCCACTTGTGATTCAAGATTTCATTTTGCACTAACAAAAATGCTTTCCATTCAACAGTTGCAAAATAAGCAACCAAGAGCAAAATGCATAGAGAGAATACAGAAAGCTGGCAGCAGCCACCTTCCCAAACCCGCTCAGGAACTGAAGCGATGAGCTGAGAACTGCCACGTGAAGCTGGAAGAGATCTCTGCAGCACTGGAAGCACTGCTGGCCATCATCTTCACTGCATCAAAACACTCGGCCTCCCTGTTCCAGGGAGAGTCAGGATTTGAAAACGGAGCCTCCTCTAACCTCTAGGATTCATAAACACCTGCTCCATTAACCCTATTTGATTATTACTGTAATGACAACCACAAGTAATGACCTGGCCTGATTTCGGCAGAATATATCGGAATTCTGCCAAAAACTACCATTCTGCCTTCCTAGCCATCTCCTCCCATCCACCCACAGGTTATGGAACCGTGGGATGGTTGCCAGAGAAATGCAATAAAAAGTAGGAAATGACATATACAAATAAAATTCACTTACCTAAAAGCCCTACATGTCAGATGTTTTTGTGCTGCTTCCTCCCTAAATATCCACTTCTTTGCTTCCAGCACTTGCTTCTTCACTCTTAATTTTCTCTTCCATTTCCGCTCTTTTTCTTCACATGTTCTAGTTTCTGTCCTCTTCTTTTATCCTCTATTTATTCCTTTTTTCTCTGTCCGAAAATGAACGCTTTCAATTTTTACCTTGATTTAGAGTCAGTAGAGCGTTATGGTGTAAATTTTACCATTTCTGCCTCTACTTCCCACTCTTTCTGCCTTCCCTTTTGTTGTTGCTATTGTCTATTTTGTTGTCTGTCCTTCCCCAGGGCAGTCAGTCCCCTGCTGCTCGTGCTCCCTCCCAGCCTCTCGCTGCAGCCCTTCTCCCTGCAGGCCTCCTGTTATGCCCTAACGCAGCACAGTCTGAAAGGATCCAGATTTCCAGGCGGATTTGTTGGGCTTCTGAAGCTTTGATAGAGTGTAAAGGTCATGGCGAAGATGCAGGGTGATACTGAGCACCTCTGGTTGAAAGTTCCTGCGTTCAGGTTCACGGCTGCAGGGACGTACCACGGCACGGGGCACCCCTCCTGCAAGGGCACAACCCCTGCTGCCTGATTCTGCTCACACCACTCATCCCCCAGTCCATCCTCAGCCTTCAAACTGCTGGAAGTCTTTGCCTATGGGGCATGCTTACAGGATCCATCCTTAAAACGTGGAATTTTCATCATCATTTAAAAAAAAACATAATTAAAAAAGATTTAAATATCTTCTTAATAACACAGTTATCCACCATAATATAATTTGGGCAGGATTTTTATTTCTTTTTAAACACAGAAGCCATTTTATGAAATACCATCCACAGTTCAAGCAACAAAAACAATTCCTGTTTTGGGAACTTCTCTGCATTTATATTAATCATCAGAGTATTTCTATGGATTAATTGTACAATATGTCTTTTTTTTTTCCCTGTTAGTTCATAAGAAGTCATTCATTAAAGAAAAGACTAGGAAGTTATTTTCTGTGTCAGTGAATACAGGATACTATCTGGGAAGTAAAAGAAAAAAAAAAAGAAATCAGATCAAAAAAAGAGAAAGATTAAAAACATGAAATTACTTGCACTTCCAGAAAGCAGACAAATCCTTGGAATTCCCAGGTGCGCTGGAGCTCCTGCACCTGGTCAGCTCAGGTAGCGGGTCAGCCCCGGGGCTGCACCCCGCTCCCCCGTGTCCCCGTCCCCGTCCCCGTCCCCGTCCCCATCCCCATCCCCATCCCCATCCCCTGCCACAGGCCCTGGCTCTCCAGCCCTTTGTTTCCTCCCTTCTCTATGACTGTTTTCAGCCTCCTTTACTCCAAGATGCATCTAACCTGCTCCTTAAAAAGGCAGTTAAAAAACACCTGTGGCCAAAACCAGACGGGCTATAAGATGCCTCCCCACACAGGAGCTGCTACTCTCCGGGCCCAAACAACGATGCTCATCTCCCTGGGACCAGGTAGATGGGTCCTGCTTGGAGGGACACCCACGTCATCACATAAGGAAATTGCCACAACGGAGTGATAACAATATTAAGATAAACATGCCCCCCATCACCTTTTTTTTTTTTTTTTTTCCCCTCATAAATAAGACCCTTGTTTACCAAATGTTCAGTTTTGGTTATGTCACTATAAAAATCAAGCAGCTGGTAATTCAGGCTTGATTAGCAGGTCTCCAGTTTTGATTAGTAAATTACTGTAGTAATCAAGGTTAATTCTCATTTCAGAGCTATGCCATAGATTTTATTTCTTCCAGACAACTGAATTTTCCACTTTGGAGGTGGAATATTTCAATATATATCACAGAAACATATATATATATATCTCCAGAAACAGAAGATAGATCTAAAGGTTTTTAAAGGGTGCAGAACTAAAGCTGTTGTGCTGTTCAAATATGAAACGGTTAACCATCCTAGGAATAAAATTTCATGCTGCAATTTTGTAGAAGATTTTCACATAATATATGCAGAGATTGCACTGCTAATTCCTTTTACCTAGTGTTTCTATTTCTATCTTTAAAAATTGTTTTCTTTCGATCTTCACCTTTCATTTTAAAAAAAAAAGTATACCGAGAGGCTTAAAAAGAAGCCCAGGAGACCATTATTAGTAGAAAGATAAACAGTAGAACGGATTCTAACTGAGCCACAAAACATCACTGAAGAATTTACATAAAATTTATTTTTTAACCAAACATATTGCATAGACAGTTCCAGCTCATCTCTTAATGAATATTTGGCTTTTCAATGACCCACATGTCCCATAAGTGAGCAAGAGGCCCCAAAAGCCACCGTTGCTGTAAGAGAAGCACGATATTGAAAAATACTAGGAAGTCACTAAGGATTGTTTTCCATGAAACTTTTACTAAAGCTTTCATCTGCAAATCTTGCCATTAAATAATGGCATACAAGTCTGTCAGGGATTTGGGGCTGGATAACAAACCTAAATAAGATTTTAATCAGCATATTATTACTAATTTCTAGTCATAATTGTGCATCAGATTTTGTGTATCTATCACACATCATTTTTGTATAATTTCGTGCAAAATTAATTAAAATAAATACAAAGTTTTGCTCCATCTACTGAGTACTTCATGCTTTTTCTCAGATTCCACTTGAAATTTTAGAGAATAATCTCTCAATAACAAAAGAATAATTAACAGAATATGTCAAATATATATAGGGACAGAGACCTTATTGAGAATACAGTAACCACAAAATTCAATTTAATCCTACAAATTTCTTATGACCCTTAAACAAAAAGGCTCTATATATTTTATACAGATATTCTAGATATTCTATGTATTTTCTAGATAAATATGTTGTGCCTTTTTGCAAGGCTAAGAAGAAACCTGGCACTTACTCCTCTTTCTGTATAAATGCTTCATCCCGCCAGAGCAATTTTCCTATTCGCATATGAACACTTTTATGCTCACAGAAACACAAGGAGTTTGCAGTTAGACCGGGATAAGTGGTGCTTCTAATTTAGTTTAGAATTCTGACAATGGCAAACAGAGAATGCTTCAGAAGGTTTCTTCCTAGCGCTAGAAAGTCAATAGTTGTCTTATGGGTTGAAGCAGAGAGATCCTTATCCTGCCAAATTTTTTTCCTGCATGAGGCAACCCTGGATATTTAACATTTGGTCTTATCTCCATGGTTCATTTTTAAACCAGCTTCTAATGACCTGAACACTGGCAGAAAGCGGAATGCAACCTGAGATGTAAACATTTATATAATATTAACCTTTACCTAAAATAATAATTAATTTGAGAAGAAACTATGC
Organism: Tinamus guttatus; assembly: GCF_000705375.1. Next base: position 35,914 of record NW_010583743.1, on the reverse strand, counting down.
ATACACAGAGGAGATTTACTAGGTATCTCAAGGACTGGTCTCACTCTCACACGTAGGAAGCTCCGCAATTTGCAGGCAAAGAGGAAAAAAACACTTTCAGGCAGAAAGCCTATAAAACAAACATAACTGGAAAAAGTGTGTGTACTTTTTCAGATCTGTCTTACACATGCCAGACAAGTTTCACCTGGGGAAGGAAGGGCAGGAGGGGGCAATTACAACCAAGACATTGCATTAATAGGGGACTTTCACAGATTTTTGGCTCATCTCCAATAACACAACAGCTCCTTGAATCTGGCAGATTTTACTCCCTGTTTTTGCGCGTGTTTTTATTTTTGGCTTTGGCTTTCCTCTCCTCTCCAAGCTCCATGGGAGGACGCGCACAGCTGTCGCTCCTCACGGAGCGGCGCAGGAGACAGCGGCCTCCGTAACCACCTCTCCCACCACCAGTCCTGATGCAGACATGCTCAAACAGCCCGAGATTCTTCCCAAGCTGCATTTCTGGCCAAACCCATTGCTTCTCCAAGACCTTTGTGAACTACAGCTAGCAGTTTAGGGATATGGTCACGATATGGTTACAGCTATAGTGGAGAATATGAACAAAATTCTATATAAAACTAAAAACTACAGCTCTCCTCCTCCCTGTCATCCCCATCCCAAAAATGCTCCGTGGTGCTCAAGTGGAAGGCCAAGGCACAGAATGGGACGTGAGTTTCCTCTAGGTCCCTTGAGACAGCATTGGGTGACACACAGCCGACTCCAGGGGTTATTCCCACCCTCTCCCAGCAAGCAATCAACGTGAAGGCAGCACAGCCAGCGAGCTGCTATAACCTGGTTATCCCTGGCAGAACAGCAGTTTCTTAAAGCAGGCTGGCCTTGCGTATGTGAGAAAAATCATAAGGTTTCCAGAAAGGTATTTAATTTATCCGCAGGTATAGGACTGTACTACTGGACGTGATAGTCTCTATTTAAGGTGATTAATAATATGTTATGTTGCTTGTTCTGAATAAAGGCCATAACCAACTTCTGCCCTGGCTCAAATCCCATTGAAGTCAATTGTTTAGCCTGAAAAATGGATTACAGGATGTAGCTCTAATTTATGCATCCAAAGGAAAAAAAAAAAAAGAAAGAAAGAAAACTGTAGAGGATTTTACTTTAGAAACAGTAACTCTTATTTATGTGCACTGCCGTAGTGCCTAAACCCAAGATTCCTCACTCCAGACAGTAGCCAAGTCCATAGGAAATACATTTGTGGTCCCTACCCCAAAGACTCTTTAATCTAAGCAGAAGACAAGAGACAGCAAACAGATGGGGAGAGGGGCAGAAGTGACAAGGTAACTAGAGATAATTATGATCGCTATGCAGTCACAGCACATCAGCTGCTTAACCACTATCCATTTTTTTAAGGTGTCACAGCAGAGGAGAGCTTTAAGGGAGGATGTGAGGAAGGGCAAGCGCAACGTTTCAGCAGCTTTCTGCGAAGTGGACGCTCACAGCAGAAGGCAGAAGGATGTGGTGGTGAATCGAAGCGCTGGGGACTGAGATGTGGTGGGAATGGTGGCTGCGCATCCATCTGTCAGGAGACACGGATGTGATGGGGGTGAACAGACTAAAGGAGCTTATGAGGGACCTTAAAGCATCTGTAGGATGTGTTCAGCTGCAGTCGGTGTGTGGTTATCAGTCTGTAGAGCCGATGTGCAAGAATGATGAGGTCTACACCAGCAAAGAGGAGCGAGGCAGGAGGTCTAGGAAGAACCGGGCACAGAGCTTGAGAGAACAGTGCTAACGCGGTGGCTGCAACTCCAAGTTCTTGCTTTGCCAAATCCTGCTGTTATGAGAGATATTCCCGGTAACAAAGTACTGCTGAAATGGCTTATATCCGATAAAGTCTAAGGCTCTTCACATGCATGAGCAAAACGTATGGCCAAGTGAGAAAAACAGATAAAAAAAGAGAAGAGAGATTCCTTTTCAAAAGTTTTAGGCCTTGATTTTCATAAAGTTAGACAAATCATTCTAATTACCACTCTCCCAAGCTAGTACTTGAATAAGTAAATCCATGGAAACAAATCATTTTTGTGTGTCATCACAAGAATCATATAAGTGAAAATCAGGTAGAGAGCTGCTTACCATCTTTAGTGCAGGAGTAACTTTCTCCATTTGCAACTCCAATCTTACTGGGAACAATTATTGACAGGATAGTACATACGCTACTGCTAAAAAACCTTGTGTATCATGAGTATGTTTAGGTGGTATCTAAATTACTGCCAGAGCTCTGACCTTGATTACAAATGATCATAAAGTAAAGAACACTTTGAAGTGCCCCAAATTGTAGATCAAAATGCTTGTATATTCATCACTTCAACTAAGATCCAGCCAAGATTTTGTTGGCTAATAAAGACTGAAAATTAAATAGAAAACAGGCCTAGTAAAGAGAGGTCATGGCTGCTTTTTTAAATGCTTACAGTCCTTTAGGGCAGGATGTCTGTGCTGCTTTAATTGTTCAGAGTTTCACTTTCTGCCATGGGAGTTGCAAATGTGTCTCATAACGCCACAATATAAACCCCCATTTAAACTTGATGGGTCCCTTTTCATCGGAGTTTTATTTTTCCAGGCACTTCTGTGATGTGCTCCTTTATAGGCAGTGTGAAGAGATACAATGGAGATATTACTTATGCAAACGGCCAGGACTGAAATGTCCACGTTTAGAAAAAAAAAAGAAAATCCTGCTCATTTTTAATTAACCTAATAATTTCAGTCTGATTACTGGAACTAGTTGTTCCATTAGCTCTTTCTTCATGTCTGACCTGTGCACTCTTCCCCTTTTTATAATCAGTGCATATAGATGCTCTTAATAAGCAGTCCCAGCTCTGGGAGGTGCTTCTGGACCTACCTGCTTCCACCGCGCAAGGAGATACAGGACAGGCAACCTGGGAAGGAGTCTCCAGGTGTGTCCCTAGCGCCGTGCTAGGTTGTCACACATCACCACGTGAGCAACACTCCGTGTTTTCTAGTGGGCTGCCCTTAGACACACTAAGAACTGCTTCCAATGAGTCAAATTTATAGAAAGCCTGGAGCATCACTCAAAAGAAATGTCTTTGAAGCCCATGTTCTTAAAAAATAAGCAAAATTTCTTCTTACAGAAAGTTGCAATCTACCTAGATTCAAAATGGTTTCTACATTTAAGCGAGGAAAATCACTGTGCCTCAGCAGAAAGCACAACACTGGATGGTCCCTGATTCCTCTGCTTATTTGCCATAAAGTAGCCAAAAATTGAGGATTACAAAGGACATTATGACTGCTGTGGGTCTCACTAAAGGTGGTTGTTAGAGGAAAGCGAACTATTGACTTTGACATTTGTGCAAAGGGTGTAAACGGAGGGAAGAGAAGAAGATGAGAAAGCTTGTGTCAATCTTATGCTAGCTGGGAAAACACTCAGCTGTTATTCAGGCTAAATTAAACTGCTGGTGTGCCAAGGTTACCCTACACAAAAGTGAGGACTTCTCAGCACTAGCACAGAGATGGATTAAGCCTTTAATAATTAGGCAGTCACAATTTGGTTTGGCAAAAGGCACTCTTCTGAGGAATGGTAATGCTGCAGAAAATAGACATTAACCTGTATGTCACAAAACAGCACCAGCTCTCCGTAAAATTCACATTGCTCCAAATGATCCTGTTGCTAATACATAAGCTGAGATTGGGCCAGGTTCTGCTTTTAATTACATTGTTATGAATCTGGAGTAACAACATGGAAGTCCACTGAGCCGATCCAGATTCATATTGGAAAAAGGCAGAGCACAATCTGGTATATTCCTAGTAATTCTTGTTGGACTAAACCCAAGGATTTTATATTCTTTAAAAAAAAAGGAAAAAAAACAAAGAAAACTTTTAAAAAGTCACGAATGGAATATTCCTATGTTCCTTTCATTTTTCACTGTTCTATTCCTTTGTCTCCTTCCCTGACACTATTCTTTCTCGACCTCTGCACTTACACTATTCCCTCCTCTCCTTCCCATTCCTATTGTTATTTTTATGGCTTTGGGTGGGTGGTTAGCTGGCATTAGGAAGAAAAACCACACAGGAATATATCCACATATAGTATTATCCAGAACACCATGCCTCTTTCTCTTGGTTACCTCAATGTCATTATGAAACATGCTATATATTTATTATTTAAACAATATTAAACAGTATAAAAAGAACACTGTGTTTTCTTCTGAGGCTGTCATCTATTACAAAATCCTACAAACAGAAAAAAAGCAGCAGTTAAATGGGCACCTTAATTTCTTCACTATTGAGAAGCTGTTACTATAACAAACAGCAGCAAGACTTTTAAATCAGGCCTGTGGAACAAAGCATTCCAATGTCATTTTTGCATTAGTGATTGCAGTTGATGTCATTTTCACAAAACAAAATTATAACCAAAATGGATATTTCAGGTCAAAGTGCCACAAAGAGTATATAGATACATTTCCATCAATAAATCTGCCCTCTTCCTGCCCTGACACAGGCGTTCAACCCCTTGTGATTGACGTTTTTACCACTAAATTATACTATGTCTGCTTCTAGAAGAAATGTCTCCATTACAAAATTAGCTAACCATCAACATAGCATAAAATAACTTCAACATGGTGTCATTTCACAAGAATATTGATTCTCACAGACTTACTGGATTAAATCCTGGTTTCCCATAAAAGGAGTAGCCATTATGTCTTTGGGAGACAGAAAAATATATATTATGGAAGGATGTACACTGAGGTGATTAAAACTTCATTGCTGAGCTCACAGGCATAGGATTTTTTCCTGTGGCAACAGGAAATAAAGAAAATAGGCACAATATTAATTTTAAATATACACAAGAATAAGGTTTAAAAAACAGCTACTATTCCGTCATTTTATTTTCCTCTGCTGGAACATACTGTTGACTAATGGCTGCAGAAGGAAGAGTCATGAGCTCTTCTTCTGAATACTGACTGTGCCAAATTTTTCTCAAGATCTTGTGCATGAAACCCACCCATTTCATTTTGCTCACCTTTAGCAATAATACAGTTCCTCATACTTCACGGGATGTTGTGAGATGTGACTGTCACCTGAAAAGTGCTTTGAAGTCCTTAGATGAGCAATGTTATGTAAGAGCAAATCATGCACAGTTGTAGTTTATTCCTATATCAAAACTGCAGAAAGCAAAACTAATTAGAGGACAGATTTTTATCACCATCTCTACTTCATTTTTATAGCGTTGTCTTATATTTAGCATTGAAATAATAATGGGCTAAACTCATTCCGGGCACAACTTCTGTGATTTTAATGAAATTACATTGGGGATAAATTTGACCCAGTTCTTTGTGACCGCACATCAGTGAACTTCCTATGGGAGGAAATACCATCTCTATGGCCACAATCCGCTCTTGGCATGTGCAAAATTTGATGTTTCAGCTTGATTCCTTCAAATACAGATGAAAAAAAAGCAGTGCTTTAATTAACCAAAACCCAGTAAAAGTTAGTTGTGTGCACTGTACTATTCTACAGCCTCTAACGTGTCCAGGGCTCGTGGCATGGTCTGAGAACAGAGCTAACATGAGCAGCTGCTGGATATTTTGCCTTTCACAAAGTACCTTTCATCTCTGCAGTGACTGGTCACCTTAAAACAGGCACCTTTGAAACGCAGTGGGTCCTTCACTCCCTTGCAGGGAAGAGCCAGGTGAGGTGTCAGATCCACGTGATGAGCAGCGACGAGGGGTAAAACACATGGGGAGAGCAGGAGGCTTTTTGAGAGGTACCTGCAGAGCATTGCAATCGCAACACCTGCAAATTGTACCTTGCTTGATCCTTGGGAAGCAGCGAGGATGGAAAAATGGCATCCCTGCAGCGCAGGAAGGCGGTGGGCAGCAGCCTCCTCTCCCTCGAGCAGGACCAAGAGCATCTCCTCCCAGGGAGAGCCGGCTGTGAAGGATGCTCTGTCGCCATCCATCCCTGCCCATTAGGGCTCGAAGAGGACAATGTGACTGGGCTCTGCCCACTCAATCCTTTTTTGTTGGCACATTACTATTTTATCATTTTGATCTTCTCCTTCCTGAAGATAAAAGACACCATGGGCGGGATTCATGAATGAGTACTGTTATTTATCGACCCAGGATTTTTTGAACATTTTTTCCCCTCTGATTCATGAACCACTTTTCCAGATTCGAAAAGCAGTTCATAAATCGTTCAGCGCCAGCAGAAATTAATAATAATGAGTCCATTTACATAAAAGGACTCATCCTGCCAGTTGCTGATAATGTTTGAAGCCAGAACCTTGCTGGAAAACAGGATTTTGCTGGCTGTGCAGGAAATAATCTTTTGTTTATAAATTAATTAAAACATACTTTCCCCTCTGCTTTTAGTTCTGTTACAGGGACATTTTATTGAGCAAAACATTATGCATTTCCTTTTTTTAAAAAAAGCAAAAAGTATTGCCCATAGTAGAAAGAGAGATTTTTAGTAGGGTCAAAAGTCAGGTCAAGAGAAAAAATGTGTTTTGTTTTGTTTTTGAAAGCTGTTGGGACCTGCATTTTACAAGGGCTTGTTTCAATACAGCCAGTCCTTTAGATCTCTGTGTCCTTGCTCTCGCCTTCCCCATTTCATTCTGAATTTCAAGATTAAGTGAACTGAAAATTTCAAGAAGAAACTCCCACATTTCCTCTGGATTCATGTCAAAAACATAAGTTCTGCAGGATTTTGATGCAAAACCATAATACGTCCCAGTTTTTTTTTTTTTTTTTTCAGGGATGAACCTGAATGAGCATTTTCATAAAGCCTGTCAAGGGCTGGAAGCTGTGAATGAAAGCTGAATGCCAGCACACACATGTGGTATGCATGCGTTTCATTATGTTTAAATTTCGGGAACGCTTCTCCTTTTCCCGAGACCGGATTTACACTATTTACTGTAACAGAGTTACATCAGATTTACCCTGCGATGAGAAGGGAACCAAACTCCTGAAGCACGAGATTTCACAACACGCAGAGCCTGACTTAGCTGCAGGCTGTTGCTGCTAAGAGCAGCTTGCTCTCCCCTGGCCAAAGCCCTGGGGCTCCTGAAGCCTCTTCCCTACCCTTGTGCTGTCCACGGAGCCAAGACTCCTCCATCTCTGCTCCACTTCCCATCCCAGTGCCCAGGTTCACCAAGACGCACTGCAACAGTCACCACTGCCACATTCTACATTGCTCGTTGTATTCAGGCCAAGCTGTTCCTGGAGAAAGGGAGAATTCCCATGTGCCTGGCTTTCCCAAGCAGCACCCTCATGTCTGTGGGGACAACACAGACATAGACATTTTACACAAAAATTTGCCTAATTCTATCTCAGTGCTCTGGAAAGAGTAAAGCAGTTGAGCGCCAAGTATGATTGGG
>NW_010583743.1:17500-27488 GCF_000705375.1 Tinamus guttatus | reverse complement strand
GGGAAGTTCTGTCTGTGGCAGCAAAATGACATGCCAAGTAGACTGAAAGCAACATTTATAGCATTAGGAGCTCACTCTCCACAGTGCATAAATTCAAGACAATGAAAACATAATGAATAAAGCATTGGGAGAGGTGATGGTGACAAGGACAGGAAAGGGGAGGGCTGGGGGAGCCTATGGATGCCCACGTTAAGCAAGATGGAGCTCACTGCTGGAGAGGAGACACAAATGGGGAAATAATTTAGGGTGAAGGTCCCTCAAAATCCCTTCCTAACACAGAGACAGTGCAGGAACTGGGGCTGCTCGGCACCGCCAAGGATTTGGCCCTCGACTGGAAAGCCTAATCCTAGAGGCTGTTTAGGGAAAAAGGTATCTGAGATAAGCTCTCAACCTTCATGATTGATTCTCGTTTGGATTTTCAAGCTATCTTCAGGAGAAAAATGGTAATGCAATTTACTTGAAGGAAGTGTGAAAATCAGTGTTCTGTTCCTGCCCTCTCTAAACAGGGACAGAGTTTTTGGTCATGGGCCTGGTGGCAAAGGCAAGTTTGGGCATAAAAAGTATAATAAATGCAGATGATTCAGTATCAGAATCAATATGAAAATGCAATCGCGGCTGATGATCTTGTTACTCATTTTTCACATTTGCTTCTGCAAAAATCTGTGTGTTTTCCATTTATCAAATCAGCCAAAGATTTTAAAATGTATTGTAAGTTCCTGCCAAATATGGAGAGTCCTACAAAGGGGTCTAAGTGTAGAATAGTGTATGACGTTACAGAATATCATTTAGCCATCTAAAACAAATGACAACTTCTATAAAGCAATTGCTGAAGGAGATTGTAATTTCTGCGGGGGAAAGGTTGCATACCTTCTTTTTACGTTCTTTACTTGATACATGGGAGAGTATTAGCTAGGAGAAAACAAATGTCTTAACACTGGTTTCCAGGGAGAAGCCTCTGTCCTCCAGTAGAATCATAATGGTTGGAAAAGACCTTCAAGATCATCAAATCCAAACATAAACCCATTACTACCGTGCCTGCTAAACCATGTCCTTAAGTGCCTCATTTACGCATTTCCCGAACACCGCCAGGGATGGTGACTCCACCGCTTCCCTGGGCATCCTGTTCCTCTTCCCACACTAGGGCTTGAACATGTAATAAAAATATCATTATCGCTTTCTCTCTGCAAAAGTAGTGCTCCAAAATCTGACAGATCAATTGGATTTCCCCAAATCCTGAGAACAGGCATCATAACCATAAGATTAAAAAAAAAACCCAAAGAAAAAGTGCATTTTTTAATATATATTTGCATGATGACTTTTGAATGTTTAGGTATTTGGTTTTCCAGCATATTGTTACCGTCACCCTTTCAAACTTTCCCACATAACCAAGAGACCTAGAAAGTTTAATTTTACTTTTACAAAAAATCTTTTTGTACTTTCAGGAACTGAAGCTTTCAACAAAGCATCAAATACCGCAAAGTTCCTGATAAAATTGTAGGAACTGGCAGCATGGCCTATAAAAAGCAATCAAAACTCTACCTGGAAGTGCATAGAAGAGTACGGGGAATAAAGTGGCGTGCAAGACAGCAGCAGATTTTGAAATGCTACCGGTTGGGAAAGGCTGCATTAGGTTTGCACTGTTGTGAACGACTGTCAGAATTGAGGGGTACCAGAAAGTGCTGGTAGGGAGCACCATGGTCAGCCCGGTAACCCATCTTGCTGTGATTCATCCACCTGCAGAGCACAAGAGAGAGAAAAAGAACTCCAAAACAACTGGCATATTTATTTCCTATATCAGAATGAATGCATCTGTGGGTTTAACTAATTGTTTTAAAAGTTCTTTCAAATACAAAAAGCATCGCACAGCAAATGACAAATGTATTTATCTTAGATAAATGCATATGGTTATATATTCAGTATTTTCATTAGGTGCTATGGATATTTGAATACAGAAACCTGCTCTACGATTTTACAGTTGGAATAGATTAGCTTCATTTACATTTCTAGCAATGAGAGGAAATTTGCATAGTAATTTTTAAGGATCACAAGTATTATTATTCTAAAACACTGAGAAAGGTAGAAGAGCAAGTGGTGTGTGTTACAATGGGAAGTTTTAGAAAAACTTCAGATAACTAAGAAAATGTATAACAAAACATTCATCCGGTATCTGATTTGGTTATAGTCAGATTACAGCTGTGTCATAGAAGCAAGAAATGGGAATGGACACAGGTTTCAAGAAGATATGCAGCTGATGAGGTCATTGATGACCTCATAACTGGGTATAGCTCAAGAGAGCTACTGGACCAGATGTGGAGATGCTTCCACCTGTACTCAACATCAAGTACTGCCTCAGGCAAGCACAGCTTGACCACACAGCTCTTCAGATTAACTAAGACAGACGGACACCAAATGAGGTATTGACTACAGCAAATGATAACATTGCAGCCGTCATCACTAGGCAAAGTACGCCAGAACTGTATAGTTTAGTAGCAAGGGATTTAATGAAGGATTGTGAGAATTTTGAATGTGCTAAAATACAGTATCAACTTTAAGTTAAATTCTTATAATGCTAGATATTTGTAGAAATGCTATGGGACTGCTTCCTCCGAATCTTTCTGTTTTCATCCACAGCAAGTTCTCTCCGGAAATATTGAAAAATTTGCATCTATCAGAAAATTGCTCACTTACTGTAACTAGCTATTTTTAAGGTTTTATTTAAAGGAGATAATGAATAAGACTAAATTGATGTCAGGCATGAAGTAATTTTACCAATACATTCAGAAGTCTATAGTACAAAATATTGGAAAATTATATGTAGAGTAATCTAAAATAATGAGATGTTAAAATTCCTTAGAACTTAGAAACTCTTCTATTCATTCTGTTCTCCTTTTTCTTTCAACCTCACTGTGGGAGGCTCCATCTCTGACATCTTTATATACGATGTTCTCATTTCAAAATGCCACTGAACCTTCAAATGAACACTTGCCTATGATCTTTGAATACAAAAATACTTAAATCAAGGTTTTTATATTTTAGTGCACTCAGCCATAATATGCAGTGAAGGAATTTTGGTATTTAGTCTAGTTCTTATTTCGAAAGAAAGGAAAAGACAACTCTCAAAAGGAAAACAATAGTTCGGTAGAATGAAATACCAGCAAAACCAGATAATTTCTAGACGGTATGTTTTAAACGCATATTAAAAAAAAGGAAATGAAAACCCCTTGGAAAGTTAAATTTAGAGTAAGATATGCTATCTTCCCTTAAGAATTACTTATAAGTTGCTTTTAAAAAATGAAAATCAAATGAAGTATGCCAAGCAGTGTTTGTATGGTATTTACAGGTTGGCACATATCCCCTGTATTACTTGGATATGTCTTTAATGAAAGACGTTGAGAACTGACTCTGCTGGTGGGCATTACAAGAGAGGAAGCAAGAAGAGACTCTTGTTCTACGGTGCCCATATCATTAACATAAATTTCTCATGCGCTTTAATGTAAATCCTTTTCTTCTCAAAGTACAGAGATTTTGTAACTGCAAACAGGTTCTGAGGCCATTTGCTGCAGAAGTACCACCTTCTTCACTGTCCTCTATTAAATAGCTACATAAATACAATTTAGTATGATATAGATAAACTAAAGCAAATGTATTACTTGCCTGACGGAAGAACGTGTATCTGCTGCTGATGAGTAAGGCAACTTTGTATTTTTAAGATTGCCTCTTAAGAATGCTGATTCCACAAATTATTTTCTCTCACTGCTTTCATTTATTTTTGCTACTCAAATTAAGGAGATTTTTTATGACCTTTACTTTGCAGGGAAACGTGCAACTCCTCATTCCTACCACAGATGGTTAAATCTTAACAGTCTCGAATGCTTGTTTCCTTTTACTGGTTTTAGAATTCCCCATCAAATCTGAAATTATTCCTTTCTGTTTATTTTGCTTTCAACACAGATTCACCGTGCACAGACCGTTTTCAGCTTTCTTATACACTTCAGAACTCCCTGCTTTCTGGGGGGTCAGAGCATCCGAGGTGGCACTGGGAGTTTTGAGCAAACACTCCTGGGCAAAGTCCTGCAAGGAGGCAGCAGTTGTGAGCTTCACGGTTCTTTTCTATGCTGGGGATGTGCTTCCAGTATGCATTTCTTCTTGAAGATTTTACTGACTTTGATTGTCATTTTGGGGAAGCAAGAAGCTAGTTACATCCCCACTTAAAAGCTGTGATGATTCAAAAGCTTCTGCCTTTCATCTTTTCAACAGGATTGCTGCCTGAACTGTAGTAGTACCAAACCAAGCTCACGATACTAAACAGACTTCAAAACCATGAAGAAGTTAAAGCTTAGCTACACAAAAGTCTTAGAGTTTATATGCAGGCAGAAAAAAACAAAAACACAGGTACCTCCGCCAGTGAAATCCTCGGCCCAGGAAAATCATGCAATACAGTCACACATTCGATACCGTCATTTCTTGGCCTTTGGTAGCTCTATTGATGCTAATAAAAATGAGAGGAAGAACACAACAGCAGAGAGAGGTCATCCCGTGATTTGTATAATGCTCTGAACGGCGCTGCTGTGGACTTCTCTCATATTTTGCATTTAAAGCCTCCCTCTAGTACGGTGTTACATCAAGACAGTTGAAGAAGCTAGTACTGAGGTCACTAACTAAGCTAACTAAGCTGACTAAGCACACAATGATTTGTTGACCTTATTTATATATTTTTCAAATGCTGTGATTTCAGAAATTTTAATTTGAATCTTACTGAATCTGCATTTTGATATTTCAAGAAAGCAATAGATAAAGAAAGACGGAAAGAAGCGGTGACACAAAACTGAGGCATTTCATTTATAGCACCAAAAACCTTCTGGGTGTTATTTGCTTTTTTTTACCATCTCCAAACAAGTTTGAGAGGAAAACTAAAAGATAAGAGAGTTTCTAGAATTATTCATTCTTACCAAAACGGGATATCACCATCACACCCTCTGAAGTATATGCATTGAGGTAAAAAAATTACAATTCTTACAATTCTTCACATTCCTATGGAATGTGAAAATGCACAGCTGTGCAAAATAAGTGTATGAGTGTATTTCATGACCATTCAGTGACACTGGAAAATGGTAAGGCACTTTCAAATCTAAAAATGCTTAGAAAATTGAGTAAGCACCTATGAATTCAGGTAGAACTGAATTTTAGATGCTAGACTAAGTTACTGTACAAGATACCATACAGATCAAGATACTATATATATCAAACAACTTTAGGATTTCTCTGCAGTATTTCTTCCATCTAAAAATGCATAACCTCACACACAATTTCAATAGCAACAATGAAAGCTGTACCAATGTTTTCCTAATCTCAACATTCACTATTCAAGCTGAGAGTCATTTCTGTCTGTTTGTTTTAGCAAAAGTTCAATCAATTCAAACCAGCCATCCGTATTTTAGAATTATTCTGCATTTTAAAGGCATTGTAGTTATTGCTCTCACTAGCCAAAATTTTCAGGAAGACATTACAGACTGAACCAAGTGCACAAAGCAGGAAGAAAGCCAGTTAAATATCTACTCACTCCTTCCTTTCTAGGAATATAGGTGAACACATAGTAGCTTGGAAAGTTTAAGTATTGCCCTGTCGTTTGTCTGTGATGGGGACTGCCCAGTAAGGCATATGGCACAGATGAGGTTAAAATTCCTCCCTGGAGTAACAGAGGAAACCTTCCCTTCCCCGGAGGTATTGCCTCAGCTGCTAGGAAAAGAGACAAGTTCCTCCAGGTGAGGAGGTAGGTGGGTTGATTGAGGTAGTCCAGCCACGAGGAAGTCTGCTGGGATCAATTAGGATGACCCAGATAGAAGAAGAAGGGAGGCTGCTTTGGCTCCCTTACTGGTACTGGTTTCCCACTCTTGACTCTAAGCTATGGGTTGCAGAGCTGAGGCTTGAGGAGCACAATAAGGCAGATGTTTTGTTATCAGCTTGTGAGTTGAGTAACTTGAGAAATTAATTTTTCTTTAAGCAATAAATGCTCCTTCTTTTTAGATCAGCACAATGAAAACCTAAACCTCCACACTGTAACGTAGCTCCTTTTCCTTCCTACTGCACTTCCTTTTATTTTAACTTTTAGACCCAGTCCTGACGATGGAATAATCAACCATTCATCACAGGATGCGGAGCTAGAACTGTTTTCTCTGAAAACATTTGCTTCTGAAAAATTTTACCAAGAAAAAAAATCAAACATGTCCCCTAAGTTACAATATAATCACCCTTGTTTTTAGAAACAACATCAAGAAATTAACAGATAGACTCTGTATAAATGATGGACAGGCAATTGCCATATTAGATTTAAAATTTTACATACGAGAGCTGGCTTTCCAACTCTGCTTTGATGGAAGGAGATATCATGCTTTCAACTCAAGAGATAACTATCACAACAAAGCTAGAAACTGAAAAATTGGGGTTACAAAAAGCAGTAGTATTGTTCGTTTTTCAACTAGTTCTTCAGTTTAGGCCAATCCTACCCTCTGCTTCATGTGACTAATCTCTCATCTCAGGCTCATTTACGACAGAAGGGTTTGAAGAAAAAGGTACTAGAGGTAATACTCTTACCTACTGCAAGAGGGCCTAGTGCCGTCCAACCGTTCCGCACTGCCACGCGTCACCAAACTCAGCAGACAACTTCTTGCCTGACCTTAAAATTTGGCAGCTTCAGGACATCTGCCTCTGCGCCTCGGGACATCCAGCTGGTCGGCGCAGGATTTGCTCCTGGAGTGGGCACCTTCACCCCAGAGCTGCCGACCATGTGCTGGTGCTTCCTACAGTATAATGTAGCTTTGTGAATGGATGGTGACTGCTAGTTAAAATATGAAGTATTCTGGTATAATATCAATTCCCAAATCATTTAAAAAAGGGAAAGCAGAGGAGGAGTTCAGCGCACTAACAAAACTCATCAGCGTGGGAGGTTTCCTTTACTAGCATCATATTCATATTTCTTTCAATCAGTCTCTCTGAACTTTTTATTTGAATGAAAGATAGTGAATGAAATGACTATTGTCTCCTCTGCCTATCTTCCATTATATAACCAAGTACAGGAAAAATTCTTGAGGCAGAGCAGAGCTTTATCGACTGTAGACAGACTCCAAGCTACCCTCTTCTAATTAGGGAGAGTTCTGCATTGGTCTCAAAGGACTCTTGGAAATACACCTCTAAAAAGGATGCACAAATATCTTGTGTTTTGCATGTTCTCCAAAGCTGCACCCCGTTATCAGCACACAGGAACATGTTCTAGTCCAGAAGAGCAGAAAATCACAAAATGTATGAAGCTCTCCTGCCAACATGAAAACCCATTCTGTGCAAGATGGCGCATGCATTCCAGAGAAAACAGGAGAAGGAAAAAAAAAAAAAGTAAAAAAAAAAAAAAAATCTAAGCAAGTTTAACCTGAGCACACTTGATGTTGAAAAGGGCATAATGTTTAATTTGGTAGACACTATTCATCCCATGATTTACCGCGGTGTTAAAATATCTTATGTTTGAGGAACACCATCCACAGAAGAACGGAACAGGACTGATGCCTTTGAGGTCATTTCTTCTAATAGGAACAGCACAAACGCTGGTGTTCCTGACCAGTTCCAGACAGAAAGCAGAAGTACATCTCATGTACCTAAGAAAAATCAAAACCAACTAGTATAAATTAGACAACTAGTATCATTTCCACCCCCCTTTAAAGATTTTAGACTATCATTGGTACAACTGTGTTCCACCAAAAATGTTGCCTCTAAACAGAAAGTGCATACAGTCCTCTAGCATCATCTATAAACACACGGCGCTGTTGTTATTTACTTGAAATGCTATTTACGCTAACTGGCATGTTCACAGTGTCCAGCACAGCTCTATATGGTTTCCTGTACATCCAGTCCTGCAAAGCAGGAGAGGAAGGTGGTCTGGGAAGCAGCAACACGCCACCACCAAACACGTGAAATGTCTCTTTATGTGCTCCCAGGGTAATGTGCCAGCCTGAAACAACACTGCTGCCATTGTACAACATGAAAAAATGATGTCTCTTTCCATCAAAGAACAGCAAAAAAGAGAGGTTTGTACTGCAGCTAGTCCAAGCTCAGAGCCTGGTGTGGCACACTTAGGCATGAACGGAATAAACAGCTACACTTCGGCTTACTGTATATAGCTTAACAAACACATATGAAGATCATATAAATAATTCACGTTACTCAAGAGGTGGTGAGTTGAACAAGTCCCTTCTGGTTAAACTTATTTAAAGATAAGGTGTAGTTAAGTGAGTGATGGCACAGTTACAGAGGCCACAGTCTGAGGGGAATTTGGACAGTCTAAGTTACACTACCAGAGTGATTTGTGCAGAATTATGTCAACTTACAGATCCTTAGACCTTATGGGAAAAGGAAATGTCTGATCTCTAAAAGAAGCGATACAAGATGAGTATTTTACAAAGTACAGTTACGCTTTACTCAATAAGCTATTTCTATGAAGTAAAACTGGACATAAGCAAAGCATGAAAGGGGCTGTCTCCATATGGTTTAAGAGTAAGTTCAGTGACAACACAGCAACTCTAAAACCCTAAATGCTGGAAACATGATGCCATACTGTTTAAAAAAATTATAATCTATTTCAGTCAAGTGCCATCAAGTCTCTCTCCTGCAGTATCTCAGAAGTACGTAATGCATCTATCCTGTATCTGTCTAGTATTATATTTTAAGCGTTTCACTGAAATTGCAAATGTAGATGGCATTGCTAGTCTAATTACTATATGACTGAACAATGATATACTATTATTTTTGGCTGACTATTAGCCATAACCATCAAATTCTTGAATTAATCTATAATGGAGATTTTTGTTCTGGTAAAGAAATGACATCAACAAACTAGGTAACATTTCATCTATTAATATT
Organism: Tinamus guttatus; assembly: GCF_000705375.1. The sequence goes on along the minus strand of NW_010583743.1, from coordinate 18,584 downwards.
ACAATAAGTCTGCAGTATTCTTCATGTTGGCAGGGTAAGATTATAATGACAATCTGTCTCTTTTTTATGATATAAATATATTACACATACTTACGCTTGATAATTATAAGCATTATCCTGAGTCCCAAATTCATTGTTATAACAGTACTGAAGATTCTGTAATTTAGGAGTAATAAAATTCTATCACCTTTTCACCAAAAAAAAAAAAAATACAAAGCAAAAGAATTTCCCTTTTGGGGGCTTTCTAAACACCTTTGTTTTTAATGGTCAAAATGCTGAGAACACTCCACTTCAGTAGTTCTGCTTCAGAAATGTGCAAAGCAGCTAACAGTAATGACAAATAGATAGAGAAAATAAGCAACAATCCTTGCTGCACTGAACTTTGCAATTTAACACTTATTTTATATTTAATTAATTCAGAAAGTGAAGAACTTCAAAACTGGCTTTGAACAGGCTGTTTGTTAAAAAAAAATAGAACATTTATGTTTTCACTGTTGTTTTTTCAAATGTGATGTGACAAAGTGAAAAAGCTGCATGAAAGTGTGGTTCTTTGTGTGATGGAAGTGGGATGCACCTACTAGTCTCACATCATCAAAGAAACAGACATATATCTATAATTTATGCTTTGCTTTAAGCTTCCGCTGATCCGATGTGGCTTTTTCAGACAACACAGGCAGCCCTGGCACAGCCTGTCAATCACCTGGGCATGCTCAAATTGTAGACCATTAGTAGGAGAGACAGCAAAGTTTCTTTAATGACGCTTTTATATGTGGTGTGTTGGCAGTGAAACAGAGAAGAATTGACTTGATCAATGCATTAGTCTAATCACGGGGTTCCTGCTCTTAATTTCTTTTGTCGGTAATTTCCATACTCAAGCAGCATTCAGGATACTTGTAAAGACACACTTAGAGCACTGCATGATGTATGCAGTCACCTATAAAGCATGTCTTGGATACAGCACTGTAGGAAACAAGGAAGGAGGATAGGGGGCCAGTCAGATTTTGCTTTGAGCTACTTTTCATGTTGTGAGAATTACAGTACCTTAGTCAAAAAGAGGACATTTCCATCTTTTATATATTATATC